>OU342743.1:312008568-312058621 GCA_910589775.1 Avena eriantha
ACACTGGTGGATCCTTATGTGGTTCATGAAAAGAACATACATGAAGTGACACCGGGTGATCTTTATGTGGTTTGCATAGAGGAACACACATGCAATGACACTGGATGTCGTTCATGAAAGAGCAGACATGCATGACACTAGTGGATCCTTATGTGGTTCATTGAAAAGAACTGACATGCAATGACACTGGGTGTGGGTCATGAAAAGAACAGACATGCAATGACACGGTGGGATCTATATGTGTATTATGGAAGTAACAGACATGCACTGACTCTAGCTGTGAATCATGAAAAGAACAGAATGCAATGACACAGGTGGATCATGGTGGTTCATGAGAAGAACACTCATCCAATGACACTGGTGGATCCTTATGTGGTTCATGAAAGAACTGACATGCAATGACACCAGTGTGGTTCATGAAAAGAACAGACCTGCAATGACACCGGTGGATCCATCTGTGGGTTTATGGAAGTAACCGACATGCAATGACTCTAGCTGTGAATCATGAAAAGAACAGACATGCAATGACACCGGTGGATCCATGTGTGATCATGAGAAGAACACACATCCAATGACACTAGTGGATCCTTATGTGGTTCACGAAAAGAACTGACATGCAATGACACTGGTGGATCCTTATGTGGTTTGTCTAGAGAAACACACATGCAATGACACCGGGTGTGGTTCATGAAAAGAACGGACCTGCAATGACTTATGTGGTTTGTCCAAAGGAACATACATGCAATGACTCTAGCTATGATTCATGAAAAGAACAGACATGCAATGACACCGGTGGATCCTTATGTGGTTTGTGAGAAGAACAGACTTGCAATGACACTGGTGGATCCTCATGTTGTTCATGAAAAGAACTGACATGCAATGACACTGGGTGTGGTTCATGAGAAGAACACACATCCAATGACACTGGTGGATCCTTATGTGGTTCATGAAAAGAACAGACATGAAGTGACACCGGTGGATCCTTATGTGGTTTATCTAGAGGAACACCGATGCAATGACACCGGGTGTGGTTCATGAAAAGAACAGACATGCAATGACACTGGTGGATCCTTATGTGGTT
Source organism: Avena eriantha (assembly GCA_910589775.1). Lineage (NCBI taxonomy): Eukaryota > Viridiplantae > Streptophyta > Magnoliopsida > Poales > Poaceae > Avena > Avena eriantha. The sequence continues at coordinate 312,009,650 of OU342743.1, forward strand.
CATGAAAAAAACTGACATGCAATGACACTGGGTGTGGTTCATGAAAAGAACAGACATGCAATGACACCGGAGGATCCATGTTTTGTTTATGGAAGTAACAGACATGCAATGACTCTAGCTGTGAATCATGAAATGAACAGACATGCAATAACACCGGTGGATCCATGTGTGGTTCATGAGAAGAACACACATGCAATGACACTGGTGGATCCTTATGTGGTTCACGAAAAGAACTGACATGCAATGACACTGGTGGATCCTTATGTGGTTTGTCTAGAGGAACACACATGTAAGGACACCGGGTGTGGTTCATGAAAAGAACAGATGCAATGACTTATGTGGTTTGTCTAGAGTAACATACATGCAATGACTCTAGCTGTGATTCATGAAAAGAACAGACATGCAATGACACCGGTGGATCCTTATGTGGTTTGTGAGAAGAACAGACATGCACTAACACTGGTGGATCCTTATCTGGTTCATGAAAAGAACTGACATGCAATGACACTTGGTGTGGTTCATGAGAAGAACACACATCCAATGACACTGGTAGATCCTTATGTGGTTCATGGAAAGAACAGACATGAAGTGACACCGGTGGATCCTTATGTGGTATGTCTAAAGGAACAAACATGCAATGACACCGGGTGTGGTTCATGAAAATAACAAACATGTAATGACACTGCATGTGGTTTTTTTAGAAGAACACACATGCAATGACACTGGGTGTGGTTCATGAAAAGAACAGACATGCAATGACACTGGTGGATCCTTATGTGGTTTGTGAGAAGAACACACATGCAATGAAACTGGTGGATCCTTATGTGGTTCATGAAAAGAACTGACATGCAATGACACTGGATGTGGTTCATGAAAAGAACACACATGCAATGACACTGGTGGATACTTATGTGGTTCATGAAAAGAACAGACATGCAGTGACACCGGTGGATCCTTATGTGGTTTGTCTAGAGGAACACACATGCAATGACACCGGGTGTGGTTCATGAAAGGAACAGACATGCAATGACACTACATGTGGTTTGTGAAAGGAACAGACATGCAATGACACTGGTGGATCCTTATGTGGTTCATGAAAAGAACTGACATGCAATCGCACTGGGTGTGGTTGATGAAAAGAACAGACATGCAATGACACCGGTGGATCCATGTGTGGTTTATGGAAGTAACAGACATGCAATGACTCTAGCTGTGAATCATGAAAACAACAGACATGCAATGACACTAGTGGATCCAAGTGTGGTTCATGAGAAGAACACACATCCAATGACACTGGTGGATCCTTATGTGGTTCATGAAAAGAACTGACATGCAATGACACTGGGTGTGGTTCATGAAAAGAATAGAAATGCAATTACACCGGTGGATCCATGTGTGGTTCATGAGAAGAACACACATCCAATGACACTGGTGGATCCTTATGTGGTTCACAAAAAGAACTGACATGCAATGACACTGGTGGATCCATATGTGGTTTGTCTAGAGGAACACACATGCAATGACACCGGGTGTGGTTCATGAAAAGAACAGACATGCAATGACTTATGTGGTTTTTCTAGAGGAACATACATGCAATGACTTATGTGGTTTTTCTAGAGGAACAAACATGCAATGACTCTAGCTGTGATTCATGAAAAGAATAGACATGCAATGACACCGGTGGATCCTTATGTGGTTTGTGAGAAGAACAGACATGCAATGGCACTAGTGGATCCTTATGTGGTTCATGAAAAGAAATAACATGCAATGACACTGGGTGTGGTTCATGAGAAGAACACACATCCAATGACAGTGGTGGATCCTTATATTGTTCATGAAAAGAATAGACATGCAGTGACACCGGTGGATCCTTATGTGGTTTGTCTAGAGGAACACACATGCAATGAGACCGGGTGTGGTTCATGAAAAGAAAAGACATGCAATGACACTGGTGGATCCTTATGTGGTTCATGAAAAGAACTGACATGCAATGACACTGGGTGTGGTTCATGAAAAGAACAGACATGCAATGACACCGGTGGATCCATGTTTTGTTTATGGAAGTAACAGACATGCAATGACTCTAGCTGTGAATTATGAAAAGAACAGACATGCAATGACACGGGTGGATCCATGTGTGGTTCATGAGAAGAACACACATCCAATGACACTGGTGGATCCTTATGTGGTTCACGAAAAGAACTGACACACAATGACACTGGTGGATCCTTATGTGGTTTGTCTAGAGGAACACACATGCAATGACACCGGGTGTGGTTCATGAAAAGAACAGACATGCAATGACTTATGTGGTTTGTCTAGAGGAACATACATGCAACGACTCTAGCTGTGATTCATGAAAAGAACAGGCATGCAATGACACCGGTGGATCCTTATGTGGTTTGAGAGAAGAACAGACATGCAATGACACTGGTGGATCCTTATCTGGTTCATGAAAAGAACTGACATGCAATGACACTGGGTGTGGTTCATGAGAAGAACACACATCCAATGACACTAGTAGATCCTTATGTGGTTCATGGAAAGAACATACATGAAGTGACACCGGTGGATCCTTATGTGGTATGTCTAAAGGAACAAACATGCAATGACACCGGGTGTGGTTCATGAAAATAACAAACATGTAATGACACTGCATGTGGTTTTTTAGAAGAACACACATGCAACGACACTGGGTGTGGTTCATGAAAAGAACTGACATGCAATGACACTGGTGGATCCTTATGTGGTTTGTCTAGAGGAACACACATGCAATGACACCGAGTGTGGTTCATGAAAAGAACAGACATGCAATGACTTATGTGGTTTTTATAGAGGAACATACATGCAATGACTCTACCTGTGATTCATGAAAACAACAGACATGCAATGACACCAGTGGATCCATGTGTGGTTCATGAGTAGAACACACATCCAATGACACTGGTGGATCCTTATGTGGTTTGCGAGAAGAACAAACATGCAATGGCACTGGTGGATCCTTATGTGGTTCATGAAAAGAACTAACATGCAATGACACTGGGTGTGGTTCATGAGAAGAACACACATCCAATGACAGTGGTGGATCCTTATATTGTTCATGAAAAGAACAGACATGCAGTGACACCGGTGGATCCTTATGTGGTTTGTCTAGAGGAACACACATGCAATGACGCCGGGTGTGGTTCATGAAAAGAACAGACATGCAATGACACTGGTGGATCCTTATGTGGTTCATGAATAGAATTGACATGCAATGACACTGGGTGTGGTTCATGAAAAGAACAGACATGCAATGACACCGATGGATCCATGTTTTGTTTATGGACGTAACAGACATGCAATGACTCTAGCTGTGAATCATGAAAAGAATAGACATGCAATGACACCAGTGGATCCATGTGTGGTTCATGAGTAGAACACACATCCAATGACACTGGTGGATCCTTATGTGGTTCACGAAAAGAACTGACATGCAATGACACTGGTGGATCCTTATGTGGTTTGTCTAGAGGAACACACATGCAATGACACCGGGTGTGGTTCATGAAAAGAACAGACATGCAATGACTTATGTGGTTTGTCTAGAGGAACATACATGCAATGACTGTAGTTGTGGTTCATGAAAAGAACAGACATGCAATGACACCGGTGGATCCTTATGTGGTTTGTGAGAAGAACAAACAAGCAATGACACTGGTGGATCCTTATCTGGTTCATGAAAAGAACTGACATGCAATGACACTGGGTGAGGTTCATGAGAAGAATACACATCCAATGACACTGGTAGATCCTTATGAGGTTCATGGAAAGAACATCCATGAAGTGACACCGGTGGATCCTTATGTGGTATGTCTAAAGGAACAAACATGCAATGACACCGGGTGTGGTTCATGAAAATAACAAACATGTAATGACACTGCATGTGGTTTTTTAGAAGAACACACATGCAATGACACTGGGTGTGGTTCATGAAAAGAACAGACATGCAATGACACTTGTGGATCCTTATGTGGTTTGTGAGATGAACAGACATGCAATGACACTGGTGGATCCATGTGTGGTTCATGAGAAGAACACACATGCAATGACACTGGATGTGGTTCATGAAAAGAACACACATGCAATGACACTGGTGGATACTTATGTGGTTCATGAAAAGAACAGACATGAAGTGACACCGGTGGATCCTGATGTGGTTTGTCTAGAGGAACACACATGCAATGACACCGGGTGTGGTTCATGAAAAGAACAGACATGCAATGACACTACATGTGGTTTGTGAAAAGAACAGACATGCAATGACACTGGTGGATCCTTATGTGGTTCATGAAAAGAACTGTCATGCAATGACACTGGGTGTGGTTCATGAAAAGAACAGACATTCAATGACACCGGTGGATCCATGTGTGGTTTATGGAAGTAACAGACATGCAATTACTCTAGCTTTGAATCATGAAAAGAACAGACATGCAATGACACCGGTGGATCCAAGTGTGGTTCATGAGAAGAACACACATCCAATGACACTGGTGGATCCTTATGTGGTTCATGAAAAGAACTGACATGCAATGACACTAGGTGTGGTTCATGAAAAGAACAAACATGCAATTACACCGGTGGATCCATGTGTGGTTTATGGAAGTAACAGACATGCAATGACTCTAGTTGTGAATCATGAAAAGAAAAGACATGTAATGACACCGGTGGATCCATATGTGGTTCATGAGAAGAACACACATCCAATGACACTGGTGGATCCTTATGTGGTTCACAAAAAGAACTGACATGCAATGACACTGGTGGATCCTTATGTGGTTTGTCTAGAGGAACACACATGCAATGACACCGGGTGTGGTTCATGAAAAGAACAGACATGCAATGACTTATGTGGTTTTTCTAGAGGAACATACATGCAATGACTCTAGCTATGATTCATTAAAAGAATAGACATGGGCTGGCTCGTGATTAATGTAGAGCTCGTTGGGAACCCCAAGAGGAAGGTATGATGAGCACAACAGCAAGTTTTCCCTCAGTTATGAGGCCAAGGTTTAATCGAACCAGTAGGAGCAAGGGCGCACTACCGGTGCTAGTAGCAATGTGGAGACCTGCACAACACAACCACATAACTTTGCCCCCAACTTGCGATGAGGTTGTCAATCTCACCGTGTTTTGCGAAAAACAAAGGATTAAACGTATCGAATGGAAAGAAGTAAAAGTTTGCAGAAAGTAAACACAAAGCAGTAAACAGTTGTAGATTGTACGTAAAGTAAAAAGACCGGGATCCATAGTTCACTAGAGGTGGCTCTCCTTAGATAGATAACAAGCTGGGTGAACAAATTACAGTGGGGCAATTGACAAACACCGAGAAAGCAATACATCCATATACTAATCATCTTGACTCCTCTGAGACTTGATTGGGCATTACAAGATAATACATAGACCGCCATCCAACTGCATCTATGACTAATAATCCACCTTCAGGTTATCATCCGAACCCCCTCTAGTATTAAGTTGCAAGCAACAGATTATTGCTTTACGAACTGCGTGTAAAGTAAACAATACGATTGTTCTATGAACAAAGGATTGTTGTTTTCTCCCTAGTAGCAACAACACATCTAGTACCTTAGAGATTTCTGTCACTTCCCAAGATTACCAGAGGCATGAACCCACTATCGAGCATCAATACTAACTCTTGGAGTTTCTAGCATCTACTTGGCCAAGATAGCTACTAACAACGGAAAGCATGCAAGATCTCAAATAACAAAGACATGATAGAATCAATAATCAATCTGAAATAGCATCTTAATATCCATCGAATCCCTGCAAACACAACATGTATGAATTACAAATAGATGATCTTGATCATGAACGGAGCTCACAAGATCTAAACATGAAAGCACAAAGGAGGAGAAACCGGCCATCTAGCTACTACATGGATCCGTAGTCGAAGGATGAACTACTCACGCATCACACCGGAGGCTTGCATGGTGATGAAGAAGGCCTCCAGGGTAAATTCCCCTCTCCGGTAGGGTGCCGGGAAGAGCTTCAGATCCCTCCTGATCTAGGGATGGAGATGACGGTAGCTACAAACTCTTTCGTGGGTTTTTGATCTGGTACGTAGGGTTTTCGTCCCGAGGGTAACTTATAGGCGGAAGGAGAGGCCGAGGGGGTGCCGAGAGCCACCACACCACCCCCTAGCGCGGGCCCAGCCTGGCCGTGTGGCCAGGTGGTGTGGCCGGCCCCTGGCCCTTCTCCGTCTCGTATTCTGGCACTTGACCCCTTCCGGAAAAATAGGCACTTTGGCTTTTGTCCCGTCCAATTCCGAGAATATTCATTTTCTGACTTTCCTGGAACCAAAAACAGCAGAAACAGGCAGCTGGCACTGTGGCTTTTGTTAATAGGTTAGTCCAAGAAATCAAATGAAAAGTACTCCAAAGTTGGAAAAAAACACAAGAAAGTGGATAAAACCAAGCATGGAACATCAAAAATTATAGATACATTTGCAATGTATCAACATCCCCAAGCTTAACTCCTGCTCGTCCTCGAGTAGGTAGGTGATTGTGGCGCCCCGCTAAAACCACTACTAGAAAATCGCGGTGTTTTGTGCATTGCATCATCATGACAACATGCTCATGTCATCATGCCACATTCCATTTGAGCATCGTCATCATCATGCATATGTTTGTCTAAAACTATTTTTCGAAAAGCCTGGTTTTGTTTTCTGAATGCCCCGTCTTTTATTCAAACTAAACCCCGGTCTTCCGGGTTATTTTGTTTTGTCTAAAAACGGATTACAAATGCCTCGTTTTTAATAAATAAAAATTTTAACTTATTTTTAGGATGCAGCCCGCCAGGCCCGAAAGCCCGGCCGGCCACCTCCAAACCCTAAATCTAAATCTACCTAACCTAACCCTACCTGTCTAAACCCAACCCTAAGCCTAGCCTAACCCAACCAAACTCACACACACCACACAGCAAGCACACGCACACAGCCGCAACACCCCACCCACCCGGACCGATCTGGGTCAAGCACCCCACACCCCATCGCACCCACCCCCGCCCGTGAGCCGACCCCACCCTGGAGCACACGTGGCAGACGTGGTCAAACCATCCCGCCCCATCGCGTGCATCGCCCTAGTCCCGCTCGCTCACGCAACGCAATAGCGTACGCGCTCCTTTTCCCCGGCCCCGTTTTCCCGCTTTTGGCCCCACGCGCACGAGCGGACACGCTCCCATCCTGAGCTGACCTGCCGCCCTCGATCCCCTCCCCCGCGGGCCCACCTTCCACCGGCCGCCCTCGATCCCCACCTACCCCCTCTCTCTCTCCCCCGCTCCCTGCGCCTCTCCCGCACCAACCACCGCCGCCCCAAGCGCTAGGCCCCCTCCCTGCTCCTTCCCGCGGACCCCGCCGCCGAGCCCCGCTCCGATGGTCGCTGCCCGAGCACCGTGCAGCCCCGCCGCCGTGGAAAGGCCCTAGAGCCCCCGTCTCCGCGCCCCCTCTCAGCCGCCGTCAGGCGCCATGGCCGCCGCCTGCGGCTCCCCTCTTCCACGCCTCTGGTCGCCGCATCTGCCTCCTCCCTACTTCGGCCTCCATCGCCATGATCCCGAGACGTCCTACCGCCCCGGCCCTAGCCGCCCGCCAGCCCGCCTCTGCAGGTCGTTGACGGCGGCCTCCCCTCCTCCCGTGCGAGCGCGCATGCCGGAGCCGACCGCCTCTCTGGCTCCGCGCATGAGCCGCATCCGCCATGCGAGTACGCCGGCCTTCGCTGCAACTCCGGCCAGACACCACCACCGCCTAGACCGCAAGCTCGGGCCGCCACCGCTCGCCCTCTGTCCGTCGTCGTTCTCTACAGCCGTGGTTGCGCCGCCCAGGAACCTCTCCGTGCTGCCTTTTTCCTCTCGGATGCGAAGGGCGCCCCATATCGGCACTACATGTTAACCTCTTTGTCCAGGTGCTGGTAGTTCTATGAACCTGCATGTGTGGTTCCAGTTGGTACTTGTGGCTCAGTGTTTCGACCTTGTCCCGTTATCAACATGTTTGCAGGAAGGTCTACCTTACCTTGTTTCGTGGATGTATGCTCGATGCCGATGGTTTTTAGGGATGTATCGGTGCCACTAGAAGAGTACAAATCCCCGGGAAGTTCTCCGATCCCTGCTTTCGCCAAGATCTTCTGAAAACCGCTGATGTGAATCCAAGTTCTTCATCGATGACAAGACCGTCGACATGGAACCCGAAGGCCGATCCCGTCGAGACCGACCCCGTCGAACCCCTGAGACCACGGATTCGAAGACCCCGGTACCCGATTCACTCAAGCTCGCCATCGACGACAAGATCGACCGCTTGGCACCCAAGTTCTCCGTCGCGATACGACAAGTTCTCCATCTTGTATCCGGACCTCGCCGTTCCCGTCAAACACTGAGACCAGACCCCGGACCCTGGAACCCAAGATCTTCCGAACCCAAATGTGTGAACCTTTTCTCGAGCCCCTATTTTATAAATGCTATATATAAAACTGTTGCATATAAATTGGTCATACATGCATACATGTCTGTGGTATGGGGGCATTATGCCGATTCACCTCATAATTAAATACGGATTCCATCTGCGGGATATCTTCGTCTCCTTCTGGACTCTATTTAAATTTGCGTAGCGAACCGATGCCATGTTTTGCCTTGTTAATACAACATTTAATTTGCGGGGTTTTAAATAACTTGAACTATTTAATTAATTTTCGGGACCCCGGTTCCGCTTAATACTGCCTAATTGCACCGCATCTGCATCATATCATAATCATGCTGGATCTTCTACCGTAGTATTAAATATTGCATCCGGTGTTTCTTTTAGTGCTTTGCTTCTTCGCGGATTAGGCCGATGAGTTGATGCGAGTATCGACAAGTTCTCCGGATATGTACCTTCGACAGTGTTTCCCAGGCGAGCATCTCTCCCCTCTTCTACCTATTTTGCATTTATAGTCTTTATTTCCTCATGTTGATCTATTGCTATTCGTGTCGCGATGCTTTAGTTCCGTACCCGATATATTCCGTGCAGCCGATATATTGCCTTGGACACCTCCTATTACCTGTTGTTTGGTAGATAGCAGGCCTTGCGAGTCGTAGTTGCTTGCTCAGGTGCGACCTTGTGTCGTCGAGTACCACAGTTGCTGTAATGGTGGAGATGTTTAATGGTGGAGATGATCATGACTTTAAATACAACTATTAAAATGCTAGATATAACTAATGCAGAGGCATCGGTGGGCAATAGATGTTATTTGGTTCTTCCACGCTCACTTGTGTCCCGTAGGACCCCGAGTACTTGATACCTGTTCCTTGACTATTCACACTATCCACATCCGGGAGGCCTTATGGACCCCCCTGAGCCAGCGCTTGATTCATTTCTATTTCTTGGGGCCACAAAGTAGTTTGGGGCTTTATTACTATCCTGTACTTATGCGATGCTTTACTGCTTTATTTAAGATTGTGCGTGGAGCACCTGTACTATATTGGATCGCTCCACGTTTTCGCGGTATCGACAAGCCCAGTCACACTTTCGGGTTCCCAGTCGTTTACAGCCGTCGTCGCAAACCCTGGGTCTGTTCCGGAGCCGGCCAACTTCGTTGCGGGTAGCTTAGTGGGGTGGCCCCCTAAAATATTTCTAAATCCTATGATCGCTTTGTCGTGAATGCCTCGTTGGGTTTTGAGTTGGTTTTTCCGAGGTTGATCGAGTGTGTGTTGCTATTTGTGCACCCCTGCAGGGTAAAACTTTCTGAAAGCCTTGTCCGCGGTTATGGACAACTTGGAGCACAGTATCTCGATCATAGACAAGCATAACTAAAGTAGTGCTATAAACTTGACTTAATATATGACTAGTAATCAGATTCAACTATAACGGAATGGATATTAAAAATGCCAACAGCTGGTGGATCTGGGTTGTTTTGTGACATACTATATCTGCCTAGTAAGTATTACAACTCCAATGGAATGTGATAAAAGTGTCAACAACTGTTGGGTTTGGGATTCCTCAGGACAATTATATCTGACTAGTAAATGTTCCAACTACAACGGAATGTTAACTAAAACTGCCCACTACTTATGCTATCAGGATGACTCATGCTATCTATATTTGATTAGTAATTGCTGCAACTATAATGGAATGAGTAAAATTGCCAACTGTGTGAGTTCCTTGGTCCGACTTCCTCGTTTGGTCTCGAGGGGGAAATACCAGGATGGGTTTGTTTGGTGTTAGCTTCAGGTTGGATCCGAATAGGTCTTTCTTATCCCTCTCTGATAACCGCCAGTTGTATCGAGTCTCTATAGGTTGTTTAGTGCTGCTGCGCTGCCGCTTCAGCCCACCATACCTATGTAGGCGAGAGCCGCTGAATTCTAGCCTCGCCATCTACTGGCCTTAGTACTGACGCTCCCCTTTTTCCTTTGCCCTTTGTCGGCACCCCTTTTGTTTTAGCAGGTTTGAGATCGACGTCGTTAGCAGGGTTACCCTTCCGGCTTGGCCTGGGCAGGGTTATGGACGCCATTGGTTATTCTTCAGGGCTCTTAGCCCCATTTGCATCTTGTTCGTAGTCAGACGCTCTATTGTTTTCAAGGTGATTTGGATCTTTGTATTGTATATCTGTATTCTTGACTCGTTGAGTCGCTGTTGTATATATATCTATTTTGTGGGTCCCATCGAGGACTGTTGTGTAATGGTATTACTTTGTTTTCCACCCACACGAAAGTGCCTGGTGGGCGTCCTTGAATCGTTTCTATGCGGGTTTGGCAAAAAGGGCTAAAACTTGCATAGGGCCGATTTGAGGGTGTTACAGAGTGGTATCAGAGCTCAGCAGTTGCGATACCCCACAAGTCCAGCCTATAGGATAACCTAGCTAACGGCCGAAGTAGAGTGTCAAAACTATTTTGCAAAATCGGTTGGATAGATCTGATTAGGTCTGATTTTACTCCTTCCCCCTCTGCTGTTCTCCTCGTACCTCTGCGTGTTTTGAATCTTCTCTCTTATCTTTTCTTCGAGTACAGGATTTCTCGTGGTTGGGTTTCCGTCGTACCTTCAGGGTATCGCTTCCTCCTTTGGTAACGGTGCTTCTACAAGAAAGACAAAGTCCTAGCAATAAGCAAAGAAACTATGATGTAACATGAAAAGGCACAAACAAAATATTCATGAATAACATGCTTTGCAAGACGTTTGTTTGTTTCACATAAAGAAAACATAGCATAAAAGTACTCAGCTTGTCCCTCAATAGAGTAGAAAATATAAATGCATAGGACAACTTCAAAGTTCATCAGAGTGACTAGATACAATAGTTTCAAACAAGCAATAACAAGTTATGCATCAATCAACTAGTCTTGGGACAATGCACATAGAACTAAGAATGGCCACTATGCTCTCAAAGTAGGTGCATAAAGTTAGAAGGTGGAGACTCAATATAATGGTGGAAGAAAGGCCTTTTGTAAAAGGAAGTAGGGATCCAAGTCTCATAAAGAGCTTCGAAAAATTATGGTACTTGTAGTTTTCAGCTCTCATTGCCCCTATCATAAGCATCTTGAAGGTGATTAAGGTTAAAGTGACACAACTAAGAGGATATGCTTGACAAGTTATAAACCAAAATCTCATGCCCCTTACTTACGAAGACCGATCCTCATGCTACTCAACTTCAGTCACGAGTAAGCTCTTGTCATTGTTATATGTGTATCATTAAGAACCGCCAACGGGGTACCCCTTGCACATGATACGGGAGCTTTCCCATAATCAAAATGACAAGGCAAGCAGACAATGAGCATCTCAGCGATCTTTTTATTTGCTATTTGCATAGGTTTTTATTGAGGATGCTTCATAGAGGGCTCATTATGGTGATGCTGCAAGTTTCCACCATGATTAAGCATGGCTTAGGCTAGCGGCCCAGGCGTTTCTCTAGCACAGATACAAACTCCATGATCTTACAAGTTCCACTTTTATTTCACACCGCCGGGATCTGTAAGCAAAAGAACATGATATCAACGGAGTACAAAGTACAAGTGCGATGTTGAAAGCGTTCCCCATGAAACATGGTTCTGCTAATTTCAACTTATAAAGCGCAAGCATATACGCAACAAAGAAGGACCCAATGGTTCAAGTTTATTAGAGGCAATAAAGTAAAGTGTGCCATCAAGTTCGTGAGAGCTTTAATCACTAGTTTTCTCATAACAAGTGGAAGGTAAACAAAAGCAAGAATGTACTTGGAATAACATAAGCTAGTAGGTAGGTATGGTGGACTCTTTGGAAAAACTTGGTTTAGGGAGTTGGATGCATGAGTGGAACTCATACTTTGTTGTGGAGGCTAGCAAAAGACTGGAAGCGACAAACTAAGAGAGCAATAATGGCCATAATCATGCAGAGCGACAAAACATCATTGATCAAAGCATAAAGTGATACTACACGTTGAAAACTAAAGGATCATAAAGTCTATGGTGACTTTGGATAGTCATAACATGGTGTGAGCATGTGCCAAGTCAACCCAAATAAAGCATCAAAGGAGAATACCACTATACTATGCTTTAATATGTTAAAACAACGCATGATTCGTGCAAGGCACATTAAGCAATCTCAATTGTTTATAACAAGCCATGCTACAGCAAAGAATACTAAGCATAAAGCCAAAACAGTATCAAGCATGGCATGACAAAGCATAGGCCATAGTTAGAAACAAGGTCTTTTTACCACATAAGCATGAACTTTCCTACTCTTTTCCAAACCAAACCAAACTATTTGCAAACCAAAGTATGAAAGAGGGGGGTCCAACCAATTTATTCAGAAAACTAAGGAAACCAAGAAAACTAAAAACCAAAACGAAAACAAAAAAGAAGACGCTCCAAGAACAACACAACTGTGCATGAAACAATAAAAATAAAGCGTTTGAAAGAAACCTGGAATTTTTATTGATGAAGAAGGGGATGCCTTGGGCATCCCCAAGCTTTGACGCTTGTACTTCTAGGATATTTCTTGGGGTGACACGTGTCCCATCTCCTGGCTTGAGCTTTAGTCCATCCTTCATCTCATTACTCATTCCTTCCATACACCTGAAATTTTTCCTTCATACAAAACTTCACACAATCTCATTAGCAACATTAGTGCACTCAAGATAAATAAGTCTCAAGGTTCAGTTCTAACACCAAATAAACTTCCATTGCAACACTAGATACTGTAGCACTTCCCTCAAAAAGCTCAATTCCCCAAAGGAACTCAAGGAGGAACTAACAAGAAGCAAATGCAGAAAATGGCAGAAATCTGTCAAAACAGACCAGCAGGTAAAGACAATTTTTTTCGAAGACCTTATGTTGCTCAAATCAAAAAGTGTTGAACTAACGAAAGTTAGATAACAACCTGGGGCAGAAGCAAAAAACAATACAGTTCAATCCTAAGTACATAGCTCTCTAAGGAATGTTTACGGTGAAGCACATAAATCTGTTTCGGGATAGCAACTTTCCCAATCATTACTTCACTCTCATTAGAGGTTACTCTTGGCACAAAAAGCAAATAAAAAGGATAAGGAGAGGTTATTACAGAGGTAATAACTTCCAAGACTCATCTAAAACTCTTAGGTTATCTCCCAACAAGTACTTTTCTTTAACGCCTTTAAGTTAGGCATAAGAAGCAAAGAAAGAATCAAGTGTTCTCAAATGAAGAAGCATTATGACCAAATTTTGTTTTCATAGGAGAAGCAAAAGAAATCTTTTCTCTCTTTTTGGGAAAGTGTTCTATACCTTTCTTAAGTGGGAGTTGATATTTAATGGTGCATTCTTTCGTATCAATGATGGCACCAACAGTTCTAAGAAAAGGTCTTCCCAAAGTAATAGGACAAGAAGCATTGTATTCAACATCAAAAACATAGAAATCAACGGGGACATAGGAATCGTTAACCATAATAAGAACATCATTGAGACTCCCCATGAGTTTCTTTTTAACATTATCATCAAGTGGGACATTCAAATAACAATCTTCAAGAGGAGGCAAATCAAGCATATCATAAATCCTTCTAGGCATAATAGAAACACTACTATCAAGATCACACAAAGCTTTGAAATCAAAGTCATTCACTTTCATATTAATGATGGGTTCCCAACCATCTTCTTGCTTTATAGGAATCGAAGCTTTATGTTTCATCTTTTCTTCTTTAATCTTTATGAGAGCATTAGTAATGTGTTTTGTAAAAGCCATGTTCATAGCACTAGCATTAGAACTTTTAGCAAGCCTTTGTAGGAACTTAATAACTTCAGAGATGTTGCAACCATCAAGATCAAAATCAACTTTATCATCTAAAGTAGTAGAACTATTAGTAGCCTCAACACTAGTGGTAGTGATAGTAGAAACACTAATGTTTCTAGCAATTTCATCTTCTCTTTCCCACTTAGCATGAAATTCAGCTAATAGTCTAACATTTTCATCAATTCTTACTTGTATAGCATTAGTAGCTGCAAAGGGATTATCATCAGTTTTAGGTTTAGAAGCCATTTTATTCAAAGAAGATTGAGCTTCAGCCAAAGATGATATATTTCTTTCAGCCTTAGAGAGTTTTTCCTCAATAGTTTTATTGAAAGCAGTTTGTTTACTAATAAACTCTTTAAGCATAACTTCAAGATCAGAGGGAACACTCTTATTACTGTTGTAATAATTTCCATAAGCATTACCATTGTTGGGAGGATATGGCTTATAATTGTTGTTACCAAAATTGTTCCTATAAGCATTATTACCATAAGCATTGTTGCCAAAGTTGTTATTTCTTATGAAGTTCACATCAACTTGCTCTTCTTGGGCAACCAAAGAGGCTAAAGGAACATTATTTGGATCAATATGGGCTTTCCCATTAACAAGCGTAGACATAATAATATCAATCTTATCACTCAAGGAGGAGGTTTCCTCAACAGAATTTACCTTCTTACCTTGTGGAGCTCTCTCAGTATGCCATTCAGAATAATTAACCATCATATTGTCCAATAAGCAAAGAAACTATGATGCAACATGAAAAGGCACAAACAAAAGATTCATGAATAACATGCTTTGCAAGACGTTTGTTTGTTTCACATAAAGAAAACATAGCATAAAAGTACTCAGCTTGTCCCTCAATAGAGTAGCAAATATAAATGCATAGGACACCTTCAAAGTTCATAAGAGTGACTAGATACAATAGTTTCAAACAAGAACTAACAAGTTATGCATCAATCAACTAGTCTTGGGACAATGCACATAGAACTAAGAATGGCCACTATGCTCTCAAAGTAGGTGCATAAAGTTAGAAGGTGGAGACTCAATATAATGGTGGAAGAAAGGCCTTTTGTAAAAGGAAGTAGGGATTCAAGTCTCATAAAGAGCTTCCAAAAATTATGGTACTTGTAGTTTTCAGCTCTCATTGCCCCTATCATAAGCATCTTGAAGGTGATTAAGGTTAAAGTGACACAACTAAGAGGATATGCTTGACAAGTTATAAACCAAAATCTCATGCCCCTTACTTACGAAGACCGATCCTCATGCTACTCAACTTCAGTCATGAGTAAGCTCTTGTCATTGTAAGTATATGTGTATCATTAAGAACCGCCAACGGGGTACCCCTTGCACATGATACGGGAGCTTTCCCATAATCAAAATGACAAGGCAAGCAGACAATGAGCATCTCAGCGATCTTTTTATTTGCTATTTGCATAGGTTTTTATTGAGGATGCTTCATAGAGTGCTCATTATGGTGATGCTGCAAGTTTCCACCATGATTAAGCATGGCTTAGGCTAGCGGCCCAGGCGTTTCTCTAGCACACATACAAACTCCATGATCTTACAAGTTCCACTTTTATTTCACACCGCCGGGATCTGTAAGCAAAAGAACATGATATCAACGGAGTACAAAGTACAAGTGCGATGTTGAAAGCGTTCCCCATGAAACATGGTTCTGCTAATTTCAACTTATAAAGCGCAAGCATATACGCAACAAAGAAGGACCCAATGGTTCAAGTTTATTAGAGGCAATAAAGTAAAGTGTGCCATCAAGTTCGTGAGAGCTTTAATCACTAGTTTTCTCATAACAAGTGGAAGGTAAACAAAAGCAGGAATGTACTTGGAATAGCATAAGCTAGTAGGTAGGTATGGTGGACTCTTTGGAAAAACTTGGTTTAGGGAGTTGGATGCATGAGTGGAACTCATACTTTGTTGTGGAGGTTAGTAAAAGACTGGAAGCGACAAACTAAGAGAGCAATAATGGCCATAATCATGCAGAGCGACAAAATATCATTGATCAAAGCATAAAGTGATACTACAAGTTGAAAACTAAAGGATCATAAAGGCTATTATGACTTTGGATAGTCATAACATGGTGTGAGCATGTGCCAAGTCAACCCAAATAAAACATCAAAGGAGAATACCACTATACTATGCTTTAATATGCTAAAACAACGCATGATTCATCAAAGGCACATTAAGCAATCTCAATTGTTTATAACAAGCCATGCTACAGCAAAGAATACTAAGCATAAAGCCAAAACAATATCAAGCATGGCATGACAAAGCATAGGCCATAGTTAGAAACAAGGTCTTTTTACCACATAAGCATGAACTTTCCTACTCTTTTCCAAACCAAACCAAACTATTTGCAAACCAAAGTATGAAAGAGGGGGTCCAACCAATTTATTCAGAAAACTAAGCAAACCAAGAAAACTAAAAACCAAAACAAAAACGAAAACAAAAAATAAGACGCTCCAAGAACAACACAACTGTGCATGAAACAATAAAAATGAAGCGTTTGGAAGAAACCTGGAATTTTTATTGATGAAGAAGGGGATGCCTTGGGCATCCCCAATCTTTGACGCTTGTACTTCTTGGATATTTCTTGGGGTGACATGCGTGGCATCCCCAAGCTTGAGCTTTAGTCCATCCTTCATCTCATTACTCATTCCTTCCATACACCTGAAATTTTTTCTTCATACAAAATTTCACACAATCTCATTAGCAACATTAGTGCACTCAAGATAAATAAGACTCAAGGTTAAGTTCTAACAACAAATAAACTTCCATTGAAAAACTAGCTACTGTAGCACTTCATTCAAAAAGATCAATTCCCCAAAGGAACTCAAGAAGGAACTAACAAGAAGCAAATACAGAAAATGGCAGAAATCTGTCAAAACAGACCAGCAGGTAAAAACGATTTTTTTCAAAGACCTTATGTTGCTCAAATCAAAAAGTGTTGAACTAAAGAAAGTTAGACAACAACCTGGGGCAGAAGCACAAAAAACTACAGCTCAATCCTAATTACATATCTCTCTCAGGAATGTTTACGGTGAAGCACATAAATCTGTTTCGGAATAGCAACTTTCCCAATCATTACTTCACTCTCATTAGAGGTTAATCTTGGCACAAAAAGCAATTAAAAAGGATAAGGAGAGGTTATTACAGAGGTAATAACTTCCAAGACTCATGTAAAACTCTTAGGTTATCTCCCAACAGGTACTTTTCTTTAACGCCTTTAAGTTAGGCATAAGAAGCAAAGAAAGAATCAAGTGTTCTCAAATGAAGAAGCATTAAGACCAAATTTTGTTTTCATAGGAGAAGCAAAAGAAATATTTTCTCTCTTTTTGGGGAAGTGTTCTATACCTTTCTTAAGTGGGACTTGATATTTAATGGTGCCTTCTTTCATATCAATGATGGCACCAACAGTTCTAAGAAAAGGTCTTCCCAAAGTAATATGACAAGAAGCATTGTATTCAACATCCAAAACATAGAAATCAACGGGGACATAGGAATCGTGAACCATAATAAGAACATCATTGATACTCCCCATGAGTTTCTTTTTAACATTGTCATCAAGTGGGACATTCAAATAACAGTCTTCAAGAGGAGGCAAATCAAGCATATCATAAATCATTCTCGGCATAATAGAAACACTACTATCAAGATCACACCAAGCTTTGAAATCAAAGTCATTAACTTTCATATTAATGATGGGTTCCCAACCAACTTCTTGCTTTATAGGAATAGAAGCTTTATGTTTCATCTTTTCTTCTTTAATCTTTATGAGAGCATCAGTAATGTGTTTTGTAAAAGCCATGTTCATAGCACTAGCATTAGGAGTTTTAGCAAGATTTTGTAGGAACTTAATATCTTCAGAGATGTTGCAACCATCAAGATCAAAATCAACTTTATCATCTAAAGTAGTAGAACTATTAGTAGCCTCAACACTAGTGGTAGTGATAGTAGAAACACTAATGTTTCTAGCAATTTCATCTTCTCTTTCCCACTTAGCATGTAATTCAGCTAATAGTCTAACATTTTCATCAATTCTTACTTGTATAGCATTAGTAGCTGCAAAGGGATTATCATTAGTTTCAGGTTTAGAAGCCATTTTATTCAAAGAAGATTGAGCTTCAGCCAAAGATGATATACTTCTTTCAGCATTAGAGAGTTTTTCCTCAATAGTTTTATTGAAAGCAGTTTGTTTACTAATAAACTCTTTAAGCATAACTTCAAGTTCAGAGGGAGCACTCTTATTACTGTTGTAAGAATTTCCATAAGCATTACCATTGTTCGGAGGATATGGCTTATAATTGTTGTTACCAAAATTGTTCCTATAAGCATTATTACCATAAGCATTGTTGCCAAAGTTGTTATTTCTTATGAAGTTCACATCAACTTGCTCTTCTTGGGCAACCAAAGAGGCTAAAGGAACATTATTTGGATCAATATGGGCTTTCCCATTAACAAGCATAGACATAATAATATCAATCTTATCACTCAAGGAGGAGGTTTCCTCAACAGAATTTACCTTCTTACCTTGTGGAGCTCTCTCAGTATGCCATTCAGAATAATTAACCATCATATTGTCCAATAGTTTTGTTGCAGCACCCAAAGTGATGGTCAGAAAGGTACCTCCAGCAGCTGAATCCAATAGGTTCCTTGAAGAATAGTTCAATCCTGCATAAAAAGTTTGGATGATCATCCAAGCAGTCAGTCCATGAGTGGGACAATTCTTTACCAAAAATTTCATTCTTTCCCAAGATTGAGCAACATGCTCATTATCAAGTTGTTTAAACTTCATTATTTCACTTCTCATGGATATAATCTTAGCAGGAGGATAGTATTTTCCAATAAAAGCATCTTTGCACTTAGTCCAAGAATCAATACTATTCCTAGTTAAGGAATTCAACCACTCTTTAGCTTTTCCTCTCAAAGAGAAAGGAAATAATTTCAGTTTAATAATATCACCATCTATATCCCTATGCTTTTGCATCTCACAAAGTTCAACAAAGTTATTTAGATGGGAAGCAGCATCTTCATTACCAATAACAGAAAATTGTTCTCTCATAACAAGATTGAGCAAAGCAGGTTTTATCTCAAAGAAAGTATTTTCAGCCACAGGTGGAGCAATAGGTGTGCTCATAAACTGCGTGTAAAGTAAACAATACGATTGTTCTATGAACAAAGGATTGTTGTTTTCTCCCTAGTAGCAACCGCACATCTAGTACCTTAGAGATTTCTGTCACTTCCCAAGATCTTGATTATGAACGGAGCTCACAAGATCTAAACATGAAAGCACAAAGGAGGAGAAACCAGCCATCTAGCTACTACATGGATCCGTAGTCCAAGGATGAACTACTCACGCATCACACCGGAGGCTTGCATGGTGATGAAGAAGGCCTCCAGGGTGAATTCCCCTCTCCGGTAGGGTGCCGGGAAGAGCTTCAGATCCCTCCCGATCTAGGGATGCAGATGACGGCGGCTATAGACTCTTTCGTGGATTTTTGATCAGGTACTTAGGGTTTCGTCCGGAGCGCAACTTATAGGCGGAAGGAGAGGCCAAGGGGGTGCCGGGAGCCACCACACCACTCCCCGGCGCGGACCCAGCCTAGCCACGTGGCCAGTTGGTGTGGCCGGCCCCTGGCCCTTCTCCTTCTTGTATGCTGGCACTTGATCCTTTCCGGAAAAATAGGCACTTTGGCTTTTGTCCCGTCCAATTCCGAGAATATTCATTTTCTGACTTTCCTGGAACCAAAAACAGCAGAAAGCAGGCAGGTGGCACTGTGGCTCTTGTTAATAGGTTAGTCCAAGAAATCATATGAAAACTACTCCAAAGTTGGAACAAAACACAAGAAAGTGGATAAAACCAAGCATGGAACATCAAAAATTATAGATACATTTGCAATGCATCAACATGCAATGACACAAGTGGATCCTTATGTGGTTCATGAAAAGAACTGACATGCAATGACACTGGGTGTGGTTCATGAGAAGAACACACATCCAATGACAGTGGTGGATCCTTGTGTGGTTCATGAAAAGAACAGACATGCAGTGACATCGGTGGATCCTTATGTGGTTTGTCTAGAGGAACACACCTGCAATGACACCGGGTGTGGTTCATGAAAGAACATACATGCAATGACACTGCATGTGGTTTGTTTAGAAGAACACACATGCAATGACACTTGGTGTGGTTCATGAAAAGAACAGCATGCAATGACACTGGTGGATCCTTATGTGGTTTGTGAGAAGAACATACATGCAATGACACTGGTGGATCCTTATGAGGTTCATGAAAAGAACTGACATGCAATGACACTGGGTGTGGTTCATGAAAAGAACACACATGCAATGACACTGGTGGATCCTTATGTGGTTCATGAAAAGAACAGACATGCAGTGACACCGGTGGATCCTTATGTGGTTTGTCTAGAGGAACACACATGCAATGACACCGGTGTGGTTCATGAAAAGAACAGACATGCAATGACACTGCATGTGGTTTGTGAAAAGAACAGACATGCAATGACACTGGTGGATCCTTATGTGGTTCATAAAAAGAACTGACATGCAATGACACTGAGTGTGGTTCATGAAAAGAACACACATGGAATGACACTGGTGGATCCTTATGTGGTTCATGAAAACATCAGACATGCAGTGACACCGGTGGATCCTTATGTGGTTTGTCTAGAGGAACACACATGCAATGACACCGGGTGTGGTTCATGAAAAGAACACACATGCAATGACACTGCATGTGGTTTGTGAAAAGAACAGACATGCAATGACACTGGTGGATCCTTATGTGGTTCATGAAAAGAACTGACATGCAATGACACTAGGTGTGGTTCATGAAAATAAAAGACATGCAATGACACCGGTGGATCCATGTGTGGTTTATGGAAGTAACAAACATGTAATGACTCTAGCTGTGAATCATGAAAATAAAAGACATGCAATGACACCGGTGGATCCATATGTGGTTCATTAGAAGAACAGACATGCAATGACACTGGTGGATCCTTATGTGGTTCATGAAAAGAACTGACATGCAATGACACTGGGTGTGGTTCATGAAAAGAACAGACATGCAATGACACCGGTGGATCCATGTGTGGTTTATGGAAGTAAAGACATGCAATGACTCTAGCTGTGAATCATGAGAAGAACAGACATGCAATGACACCGGTGGATCCATGTGTGGTTCATGAGAAGAACACACATCCAATGACACTGGGGATCCTTATGTGGTTCACGAAAAGAACTGACATGCAATGACACTGGTGGATCCTTATGTGGTTTGTCTAGAGGAACACACATGCAATGACATCGGGTGTGGATCATGAAAAGAAAAGACATGCAATGACTTATGTGGTTTGTCTAGAGGAACATACATGCAATGACTCTAGCTGTAATCATGAAAGAACAGACATGCAATGACACCGGTGGATCCTTATGTGGTTTGTGTGAATAACAGACATGCAATGACACTGGTGGATCCTTATGTGGTTCATGAAACTAACTGACATGCAATGACACTGGGTGTGGTTCATGGGAAAAACACACATCCAATGACACCAGGGATCCTTATGTGGTTCACGAAAAGAACTGACATGCAATGACACTGGTGGATCCTTATGTGGTTTGTCTAGAGGAACACACATGCAATGACATCGGGTGTGGTTCATGAAAAGAAAATACATGCAATGACTTATGTGGTTTGTCTTGAGGAACATACATGCAATGACTCTAGCTGTAATTCATGAAAGAACATACATGCAATGACACCGGTGGATCCTTATGTGGTTTGTGAGAATAACAGACATGCAATGACACTGGTGGATCCTTACGTGGTTCATGAAAAGAACTGACATGCAATGACACTGCGTGTGGTTCCTGAGAAGAACAAACATCCAATGACACTGGTGGATCCTTATGTGGCTAATGAAAAGAACATGCATGCAGTCACACCGGTGGATCCTTATGTGGTTTGTCTAGAGGAACACACATGCAATGACACTAGGTGTGGTTCATGAAAAGAAGAGACATGCAATGACACTGGTGGATCCTTATGTGGTTTGTGAAAAGAACAGAGAGGCAATGACACTGGTGGATCCTTATGTGGTTCATGAAAAGAACTTACATGCAATGACACAGGGTGTGGTTGATGAAAAGAACACACATGGAATGACACTGGTGGATCCTTATGTGGTTCATGAAAAGAACAGACATGAAGTGACACCGGTGGATCCTTATGTGGTTTGTCTAGAGGAACACATATGCAATGACACCGGGTGTGGTTCATGAAAAGAACAAACATGCAATGACACTACATGTGGTTTGTGAAAAGAACAGACATGCAATGACACTGGTGGATCCTTATGTGGTTCATGAAAAGAACTCACATGCAATGACACTGGGTGTGGTTCATGAAAAGAACACACATGCAATGATACCGGTGGATTCTTATGTGTGGTTTATGGAAGTAACAGACATGCAATGACTCTAGCTGTGAATCTTGAAAATAACAGGCATGCAATGACACCGGTGGATCCATGTGTGGTTCATGAGCAGAACACACATCCAATGACACTGGTGGATCCTTATGTGGTTCATGAAAAGAACTGACATGTAATGACATTGGTGGATCCTTATGTGGTTTGTCAAAAGGAACAAACATGCAATGACACCGGGTGTGGTTCATGAAAAGAACGGACATGCAATGACTTATGTGGTTTGTCTAGAGGAACAGACATGCAATGAATCTAGCTATGATTCATGAAAAGAACAGACATGCAATGACACAGGTGGATCCTTATGTGGTTCGTGAGAAGAACATACATGCAATGACACTGGTGGATCCTTATGTGGTTCATGAAAACAAATGACATGCAATGACACTAGGTGTGGTTCATGAGAAGAACACACATCCAATGACACTGGTGGATCCTTATGTGGTTCATGAAAAGAAAAGACATGTAGTGACACCGGTGGATCCTTATGTTGTTTGTCTAGAGGAACACACATGCAATGACACGGGGTGTGGTTCATGAAAAGAACAGACATGCAATGACACTGCATGTGGTTTGTTTAGAAGAACACACATGCAATGGCACTGGGTGTGGTTGATGAAAAGAACAGACATGCAATGACACTGGTGGATCCTTATGTGGTTTGTGAGAAGAACATACATGCAATGACACTGGTGGATCCTTATGTGGTTCATGAAAAGAACAGACATGCAATGACACTGGGTGTGGTTCATGAAAAGAACACACATGCAATGACACTGGTGGATCCTTATGTGGTTCATGAAAAGAACATAGAAGCAGTGACACTGGTGGATCCTTATGTGGTTTGTTTAGAGGAACACACATGAATGACACCGGGCGTGGTTCATGAAAAGAACAGACATGCAATGACACTGCATGTGGTTTGTGAAAAGAACAGACATGCAATGACACTGGTGGATCCTTATGTGGTTCATGAAAAGAACTGACATGCAATGACACTGGGTGTGGTTCATGAAAAGAAAAGACATGCAATGACACCGGTGGACCCATGTGTGGTTTATGGAAGTAACAGACATGCAATGACTCTAGCTGTGAATCATGAAAAGAACAGACATGCAATGACACCGGTGGATGCATGTGTGCTTCATGAGAAGAACACACATCCAATGACACTGGTGGATCCTTATGTGGTTCATGAAAACAACTGAAATGCAATAACACTGGTGTGGTTCATGAAAAGAACAGACATGCAATGACACCGGTGGATCCATGTGTGGTTTATGGAAGTAACAGACATGCAATGACTATAGCTGTGAATCATGAAAAGAACAGACATGCAATGACACCGGTGGATCCATGTGTGGTTCATGAGAAGAACACACATCCAATGACACTGGTGGATCCTAATGTGGTTCATGAAAAGAACTGACATGCAATGACACTTGTGGATCCTTATGTGGTTTGTCTAGAGGAACACACATGCAATGAATCTAGCTGTGATTCATGAAAAGAACAGACATGCAATGATACCGGTGGATCCTTATGTGGTTTGTGAGAAGAACAGGCATGCACTGACACGGGTGGATCCTTATGTGGTTCATGAAAAGAACTGACATGCAATGACACTGGGTGTGGTTCATGAGAAGAACACACATCCAATGACACTGGTGGATCCTTATGTGGTTCATGAAAAAACAGACATGAAGGGACACCGGTGGATCATTATGTGGTTTGTCTAGAGGAACACACATGCAATGACACCGGGTGTGGTTCATGAAAAGAACAGACATGCGATGACACTACATGTGGTTTATTTAGAAGAACACACATGCAATGACAGTGGGTGTGGTTCATGAAAAGAACACACATGCAATGACACCGGTGGATCCATGTGTGGTTTATGGAAGTAACAGACATGCAATGACTCTAGCTGTGAATCATGAGAAGAACAGACATGCAATGACACCGCTGGATCCATGTGTGGTTCATCACAAGAACACACATCCAATGACACTGGGGATCCTTATGTGGTTCACGAAAAGAACTGACATGCAATGACACCTGTGGATCCTTATGTGGTTTGTCTAGAGGAACACACATGCAATGACATCGGGTGTGGTTCATGAAAAGAAAAGACATGCAATGACTTATGTGGTTTGTCTAGAGGAACATACATGCAATGACTCTAGCTGTAATTCATGAAAGAACATACATGCAATGACACCGGTGGATCCTTATGTGGTTTGTGAGAATAACAGACATGCAATGACACTGGTGGATCCTTACGTGGTTCATGAAAAGAACTGACATGCAATGACACTGCGTGTGGTTCCTGAGAAGAACAAACATCCAATGACACTAGTGGATCCTTATGTGGCTAATGAAAAGAACAGGCATGCAGTCACACCGGTGGATCCTTATGTGGTTTGTCTAGAGGAACACACATGCAATGACACTAGGTGTGGTTCATGAAAAGAAGAGACATGCAATGACACTTGTGGATCCTTATGTGGTTTGTGAAAAGAACAGAAAGGCAATGACACTTGTGGATCCTTATGTGGTTCATGAAAAGAACTTACATGCAATGACACTGTGTGTGGTTGATGAAAAGAACACACATGGAATGACACTAGTGGATCCTTATGTGGTTCATGAAAAGAACAGACATAAAGTGACACTGGTGGATCCTTATGTGGTTTGTCTAGAGGAACACACATGCAATGACACCGGGTGTGGTTCATGAAAAGAACAAACATGCAATGACACTACATGTGGTTTGTGAAAAGAACAGACATGCAATGACACTGGTGGATCCTTATGTGGTTCATGAAAAGAACTCACATGCAATGACACTGGGTGTGGTTCATGAAAAGAACACACATGCAATGATACCGGTGGATTCTTATGTGTGGTTTATGGATGTAACAGACATGCAATGACTCTAGCTGTGAATCTTGAAAATAACAGGCATGCAATGACACCGGTGGATCCATGTGTGGTTCATGAGCAGAACACACATCCAATGACACTGGTGGATCCTTATGTGGTTCATGAAAAGAACTGACATGTAATGACACTGGTGGATCCTTATGTGGTTTGTCAAAAGGAACAAACATGCAATGACACCGGGTGTGGTTCATGAAAAGAACGGACATGCAATGACTTATGTGGTTTGTCTAGAGGAACAGACATGCAATGACACTGGGTGTGGTTCATGAAAAGAACAGACATGCAATGACACTGGTGGATACTTATGTGGTTTGTGAGAAGAATAGACATACAATGACACTGGTGGATCCTTATGTGGTTCATGAAAAGAACTAACATGCAATGACACTCGGTGTGGTTCATGAAAAGAACACACATGCAATGACACTGGTGGATCCTTATGTGCTTCATGAAAAGAACAGACATGCCGTGACACCGGTGGATCCTTATGTGGTTTGTCTAGAGGAACACAAATGCAATGACACCGGGAGTGGTTCATGAAAAGAACAGACATGCAATGACACTGCATGTGGTTTGTGAAAAGAACAAACATGCAATGACACTGGTGGATCCTTATGTTGTTCATGAAAAGAACTAACATGCAATGAAACTGGGTGTGGTTCATGAAAAGAACAGACATGCAATGACACCGGTGGATCCAGGTGTGGTTTATGGAAGTAATAGACATGTAATGACTCTAGCTTTGAATCATGAAAAGAACAGACATGCAATGAAACCGGTGGATCCATGTGTGATTCATGAGAAGAACACAAATCCAATGACACTGCTGGATCCTTATGTGGTTCATGAAAAGAACTGACATGCAATGACACTAGGTGTGGTTCATGAAAAGAACAGACATGCAATGACATGGGTGGATCCATGTGTGGTTTATGGAAGTAACAGACATGCAATGACATTAGCTGTGAATCATGAAAAGAACAGACATGCAATGACACCGGTGGATCCATGTGTGGATCATGAGAAGAATACACATCCAATGACACTGGTGGATCCTTATGTGGGTCATGAAAAGAACTGACATGCAATGACATTGGTGGATCCTTTGTGGTTTGTCTAGAGGAACACACATGCAATAACACCGGGTGTGGTTCATGAAAAGAACAGACATGCAATGACTTGTGTGGTTTGTCTAGAGGAACATACATGCAATGACTCTAGCTGTGATTAATGAAAGAACATACATGCAATGACACCGGTGGATCCTTATGTGGTTTGTGAGAAGAACAGACATGCAATGACACTGGTGGATCCTTATGTGGTTCATGAAAAGAACTGACATGCAATGACACTGGGTGTGGTTCATGAGAAGAACAAACATACAATGTCACTGGTGGATCCTTATGTGGTTCATGAAAAGGACAGACATGCAGTGACACCGATGGATCCTTATGTGGTTTGTCTAGAGGAACACACATGCAATGACACCGAGTGTGGTTCATGATAAGAACAGACATGCAATGACACTGCATGTGGTTTGTTTAGAAGAACACACATGCAATGACACTGGGTGTGGTTCGTGAAAAGAACAGACATGCAATGACACTGGTGGATCCTTATGTGGTTTGTGAGAAGAACATACATGTAACTACACTCGTGGATCCTTATGTGGTTCATGAAAAGAACTGACATGCAATGACACTGGGTGTGGTTCATGAAAAGAACACACATGCAATTACACTGGTGGATCCTTATGTGGTTCATGAAAAGAATAGACATGAAGTGACACCGGTGGATCCTTATGTGGTTTGTCTAGAGGAACACACATGCAATAACACCGGGTGTGGTTCATGAAAAGAACAGACATGCAATGCCACTGCATGTGGTTTGTGAAAAGAACAGGCATGCAATGACACTAGTGGATCCTTATGTGGTTCATGAAAAGAGCTAACATGCAATTACATTGGGTGTGGTTCATGAAAATAACAGACATGCAATGACACCGGTGGATCCTTATGTGTGGTTTATGGAAGTAACAGACATGCAATGACACCGGTGGATCCATGTGTGGTTCATGAGAAGAACACACATCCAATGACACTGGTGGATCCTTATGTGGTTCATGAAAAGAACTGACAAGCAATGACAGTGGTGGATCCTTATGTGGTTTGTCTAGAGGAACACACATGCAATGACCCGGGTGTGGTTCATGAAAAGAATAGACATGCAATGACTTATGTGGTTTGTTTAGAGGAACATACATGCAATGACTCTAGCTGTGATTCATGAAAAGAACAGACATGCAATGACACCTGTGGATCCTTATGTGGTTTGTGAGAAGAACAGACATGCAATGACACTGGTGGATCCTTATGTGGTCATGAAAAGAACTGACATGCAATGACACTAGGTGTGGTTCATGAGAAGAACACACATCCAATGACACTGGTGGATCCTTATGTGGTTCATGAAAATAACTGACATGTAGTGACACCGGCGGATCCTTATGTGGTTTGTCTAGAGGAACACACATGCAATGACACTTGGTATGGTTCATGAAAAGAATAGACATGCAATGACACTACACGTGGTTTTTTTAGAAGAACACACATGCAATGACACTAGGTGTGGTTGATAAAAGAACAAACATGCAATGACACTGGTGGATCCATATGTGGTTTGTGAGAAGAACATATATGCAATGACACTGGTGGATCCTTATGTGGTTTGTCTAGAGGAACACACATGCAATGACACCAGTTATGGTTCATGAAAAGAACAGACATGCAATGACTTATGTTGTTTTTCTAGAGGAACATACATGCAATGACTCTAGCTTTGATTCATGAAAACAACAGACTTGCAATGACACATGTGGATCCTTATGTGGTTTGTGAGAAGAACAGACATGCAATGACACTGGTGGATCCTTATGTGGTTCATGAAAACAACTGACATGCAATGACACTGGGTGTGGTTCATGAGAAGAACACACATCCAATGACACTGGTGGATTCTTATATGGTTCATGAAAAGAACAGACATGCAGTGACACCGGTGGATCCTTATGTGGCTTGTCTAGAGGAACACACATGCAATGACACCGGGTGTGGTTCATGAAAAGAACAAACATGCAATGACACTACATGTGGTTTGATTAGAAGAACACACATGCAATGACACTGGGTGTGGTTCATGAAAAGAACAGACATGGAATGACACTGGTGGATCCTTATGTGGTTTGTGGGAAGAACATACATGCAATGACATTGGTGGATCCTTATGTGGTTCATGAAAAGAACTGACATGCAATGACACTAGGTGTGGTTGATGAAAAGAACACACATGTAATGACACTAGTGGATCCTTATGTGGTTCATGAAAAGAACAGACATGCATTGACACCGGTGGATCCTTATGTGGTTCGTCTAGAGGAACACACATGCAATGACACCGGATGTGGTTCATGAAAAGAACAGACATGCAATGACACTACATGTGGTTTGTGAATAGAATAAACATGCAATGACACTGGTGGATCCTTATGTGGTTCATGAAAAGAACAGACATGCAATGACACCGGTGGATCCATGTGTGGTTTATGGAAGTAACAGACATGCAATGACTCTAGTGGATCTATCTTCGCATAATTTGATGTATTCCACGATGTATTTCATTATACAAGACACTTTCCATTTTTATACTACTCGGTTTTGCCCTTGGTTTTATGTGGTACGACTTAGTTTTTCCCCCCTCTCTCTATTTTTCGTAGAATCCCAAACCTGTGCTCACCCTGTCTGCTACTCCCTGATTGGTTGTCACAGTTGTCACGTGGATCGTGCGCACCAACCGTTGATTCTGTGCGATCCAACAATGATCATTGCACACGTCGTGCCCTTCACAGTACAGCGTGAGACAGCACAAACATCTCCCTCAGTGAGACTTCTCTGGAAGGAACACGATGCCATCCATGGAAAAAGTCGTCCATCAGTCATGTCAAGTTTAATCAAGTCTAAAAAGCCTACTACTGCTACTACAAAACATGCACAGGGCAACAGGGTCATCGAGTGCACAGTTGTCGACGGGACGCTACAATTTATTACCACTTGATTTTAATAAGAGATATCCCATTTTTACGCAACGCTCTCAATCTCACTTCCAACTAGGCCCTACCGCTAGTAACTTCCATGAGTCAAGGGCCCCCCTCGAGTAGATCTAACGTTGCTAGAAATTGTTTCCGCGCCACTTGCATGCAGTGGAATCGAGGTCTGCCATGAGCGTGTTTTCAATGCAGCTCTAAAGTGGAGATCGTGGCTGTTTCAAAAAAAAGGGAACTGAAAAAAGGGTGGAGATCGTGGTAGCCCCCCGCCCCCTGCCCACCACACGTGTCCACTCGAGGACTACGAACGGTCCGGTGTTTATAACCCCCCTCGACCTTCTTCTTCCATGAGCTCGTGTCATTTCCCCCCAGTCTGTCTAGTCCCAAGACCCCAATCTACACCTGCCGCGCGCGCCGAAGCTCCCTCGTTTGCACTACCTCCTTCCCTTGGTGCGCCATGAAGCCTACGCGTGGAGACGAGCCGGAGGTGAAGCCAGTTGAAGGCGTAACAACAGATGGCTCAGTCATCGCCAAGCAGGCAGAGGCGTCTTCTCTGGGCACGAACACCGCTCGTCGCCGCGCCATTGAGAGTGCGAGCTCATCCGTCCAGCCAGTAGCCGTCGCCGCCGAGCAGTAGGTGGTAGCCATCGCTGCCGCGCAGCAGGTGGTAGCCGTCGCTGCCGAGTAGCAGGTGGTAGCCATCGCCGCCGAGCAACAGGTAGTAGCCGTCGCCGCCGAGCAGCAGGTGGACGACAATGTCGTGGCCGACAACATCGTGGTGCCAGCGGCAGATCTGGATGGGGGGCAGGCGGCAGGCGGCAGGCGGAGGCAATCCGGTGATCTACTCGACGACCCCATCGCCGTACAAGAAGTCTTCAACGCAATCACAAAGAATGATGAGTTCGAGGAGGAGGTCCCTGATGAGGAGTCCGAGGTACTACATCGCTAGCTTCTCTAGTCGCAGCCGTAGTTTTCACTGTTCATACATAGGATTTGCTCAATCGTGTACATATTCTTTTGCTCTTGAAGTAGGTAGTATATATATGATTTGATCATTTGATTGATACATCTGCCATCTAGTCACAAAACCCCAATCTGCTCATCTTCTATCTAGTTGAGTTTGCTAGTTGAGTGTTGATTTCGATACACAACAGGCCTATAACATTACATTTCTATTCCTTACTGAGCCCAATGATTCAATTTTTCCCCAAAATAGTGCAAGGGAATCTGATGGTGTCGTTTTCTTAGGGATGGTTAGTGAACCTGAGGCAGCAATGCACATAAACAATAGAGGTTGTGCTGTTTGTATTTTGGTTCTCCGACTCCATTGCTAAAAAAATGAGGCCCTAGTTTTTCTCTCATATGGAACCTAAATATATAATCTTTGTATTGTTTCTGATCTATGAATGCGTTGTATGATGCATTTGTATATCCCTGAATATTGTTTTGTACGATTACATTTCAATTTCTTATTGTGGCCAATGATTCAAATTTGCCCCAAAGAGAGGCAGACACATTGGTGTCAGATTTTTTCAGGGATGAGTGAGCGAACCTGGGGCCATGTACAAGATCAATATAAGTTGTGCAATTGTTACTTGGTTCGCTTACGCCATCTCTCTAGAAACTTATGAGGCTGCAATCTTTATTCTACATTCATAGAACTATGATATTTGAATTATCTATTCCATGCATTCATAGTGTACATTTTAGTTTGTCACCGAGGCCGATGATTGAAATTTGCCCCAAAAGAGTTCAAGGGGAGACATGTATGATGGTGTCGTGTTTTAGGGATGGGTTGGTAAACCTGAGGCAGCAATGCACACAAACAATATAGGTTGTGCTATTGGTACTTTGGTTCTCCAACTCCATCTCTGAAACAAATTATGAGGCCCTTGATTTATTCTCATATGGAACTATATATATAATCCTTGAATTGTTTCTGATCTTTTAATGATTGGTATGATGCATATGTATATGAATGGTTTTGATCATAAGTATTTTTAACATGTACCTGAAGATTAATTGTTTGTTTTTTATTTATAATTACAATATTTAGGCTTGTTTTTGTACCTGACTATGTATATCCCTGAATATTGTTTTGTACGATTACATTTCAATTTCTTATTATGGCCAATGATTCAAATTTTCCCCAAAGAGAGGCAGACACATTGGTGTCGGATTTTTTCAGGGATGAGTGAGCGAACCTGGGGCCATGTACAAGATCAATATAAGCTGTGCAATTGTTACTTGGTTTGCTTACGCCATCTATGTAGAAACTTATGAGGCTACAATCTTTATTCTACATTCATAGAACTATGATATTTGAATTATCTATTCCATGCATTCATAGTGTATAAGAATTATATTTTAGTTTGTCACTGAGGCCGATGATTGAAATTTGCGCCAAAAGAGTTCAAGGGGAGACACGTATGATGTTGTCGTGTTTTAGTGATGGGTTGGTGAACCTGAGGCAGCAATGCACACAAACAATATAGGTTGTGTTGTTGGTACTTTGGTTCTCCAACTCCATCTCTGAAACAAATTATGTGGCCCTTGATTTATTCTCATATGGAACTACATATATAATCCTTGAATTGTTTCTGATCTTTTAATGATTGGTATGATGCATATGTATATGAATGGTTTTGATCATAAGTACTTTTAACATGTACCTGAAGATTAATTGTTTGGTTTTTTATTTATAATTACAATATTTAGGCTTGTTTTTGTACTTGACTATGTATATCCCTGAATAATGTTTTGTACGATTACATTTCAATTTCTTATTGTGGCCAATGATTCAAATTTGCCCCAAAAGAGAGGCAGACACATTGGTGTCAGATTTTTTCAGGGACGAGTTAGTGAACCTGGGCCGATGTACAAGAACAATATAGGTTGTGCAATTGTTACTTGGTTCACTTACGCCGTCCCTGTAGAAACTTATGAGGCCTTAATCTTTATTCTACATTCATAGAACTATGATATTCAAATTATCTATTCCATGCATTCAGTGTATAAGAATTACATTTTAGTTTGTCACAGAGGACGATGATTGAAATTTGCCTCAAAAGAGTTCAAGGGGAGACACATATGATGGTGTCGTGTTTTAGGGATGGGTTTGTGAACCTGAGGCAGCAATGCACACGAACAATATAGGTTGTGATATTGGTACTTTGGTTCACCAATTCCATCTCTAAAACAAATTATGAGGCCCTAGATTTATTCTCATATTGAACTACATATATGATCCTTGAATTGTTTTTGATCTTTTAATGATTGGTATGATGCATATGTATATGAATGGTTTTGATCATAAGTATTTTTAACATGTACCTGAAGATTAATTGTTTGGTTTTTTATTTATAATTACAATATTTAGGCTTGTTTTTGTACCTGACTATGTATATCCCTGAATAATGTTTTGTATGATTACATTTCAATTTCTTATTGTGGCCAATGATTCAAATTTGTCCCAAAAGAGAGACAGACACATTGGTGTCAGATTTTTTCAGGGATGAGTTAGTGAACCTGGGGCGATGTACAACAACATTATAGGTTGTGCAATTGTTACTTGGTTCACTGACTCAATCCTTGAAGAAACTTATGAGGCCCCTAGATTTATCCTACATTCACTCTGATGCAGGTATTTGTCATTGTGTTGAGATGAAATGATATATGAACCGATCAAACTATTGATGAGATGCTTTATCTTTGATATCCATAGATATATTGTCTTACATATACATGTTGTCAATTCTTGAGTTGTAATATAATTCAATCATATATATGAGTTCTAATTTATGTTCTTAAAAATCAACAGGAGGATGATGATGAAGTGGACGATAGCAAGGTATCCAGAGACAACAACGCCGCTACATGCTGAGGCGGTTACGGTGTGGGCTAATCTGTTTCCACCGTAGGGGGAGACTGTTTTGCCCATTCTGTGGCAGAGCAATCAACGTGAACCTTAACAACATGATCCAGCACGCGGAGGGCGTTAGCAGAGGCAGAGGCAGAAGCCATAGGCCGATTACCTTGGTGCGGCATGTAGCCTACGGCAAATTCCTCCAGGAGTATGTCAGGACTGGCATGTATCCCATCGACTAGGCTGTCGTTGCCTTCTGCTGATAAACCCCTGCCCTGCTAGGCGTCTCCGTGTCCTGGCCTCTTGCTACAGCCCCTGCTTTTATTTTGTTCTAGTTAATTATTACCTGTGTGTGGCATCTAATATAATATATCTGTGGTGTCTCTAGTGAACCTTCTATATTAATCTACTCCTTTATATGGAGTGCCTTAAAGTTTGTAGTGTTCAATTATATTTGCTGATCATGCTCATACACACTACAAAATATTTCTAGTGCTCGATTATATTATAATTGTCAAGAAATACATCAACAAGTTAAATTGGTCGAAATTTTGTATTGAGGTAACTAAATGTATCACACACACAAAATAAACTAGAAACTAAAATCTAGTTCAAACACATAATGTATCACCACCACCACTTGTTGTCATCCTTGACTTGCTTCCCCTTTAACCGCTTGATGTTGCCACCGTCCCAAGATGCCTGCTCGTCCTGAAACTGCTTTCTGTCTCCTCGCGCTTCTTCTCCTAGGCTAGCTTGCAACCAGGGCATAGCTCTCTCGCGAAAAACCCCGCCTTAACCATCCCATCTTTCGTGGTAATGAGCTTACTGTACAACTCGTACGCCATCTAGGCGTCTCTGGCTGCATACTCGAGGCACACCTGGCTCATCGGCTTCCACTCCCAGTAGTCGTGATGAGTCGCTTCAATTTCTTCAGTTTTTCATAGGATTTATCGATGATTTCCGCTGCCAGATCACCCATGCCATCCTTTGCTGGTATGATTTGATCTTGTATAGATTTTGGATGTCGATGTGGTGCCCCTCTGGGATTTTTATCAACACACGA
Source organism: Avena eriantha (assembly GCA_910589775.1). Lineage (NCBI taxonomy): Eukaryota > Viridiplantae > Streptophyta > Magnoliopsida > Poales > Poaceae > Avena > Avena eriantha. The sequence goes on from OU342743.1 coordinate 312,044,405, forward strand.
GAAAGCATAATTGTGTAATTTGTGATATCCACGCTAGTGAAAGTTATCCCTTTACTACACAAGAACTCGACCAGAGCAGGACAATGCATCTTAGTTGGTTTACTCCTGCACTTAGATGGTTCTAGGGATGTAAGGGAACAAGGGATGCAGAATTGGTCTTCTCAAATTTAAATTTTACATACCTGCAGAAGTGGTAAACGTGGACCTCCTCATGTATGGCGATTTGCACGACATCGATCTCTTGTGGAGGATTTTTTCGCTTATTTGCACGGGTGTACTCCAAGTCTAGCCCCACAAACTTGTGCTTCTCTTTCTCAAGAAATTGCTCAAACCTAGCGAGAGTTGTCTCCACGGTCGCTTCATCATTTGTGTACACCACTGTCAAAGTCGTGGTGCCATGGGCAGGGACCAAGTGGGTCTCTGTTGTGCGTTTCCCATCGTCCATGCCCGCAAGGAAATGGGTGAAAGGAAATGCCTGCAAGGAACTGCCTGCGAGAGGAAGAAGAAGATGAACCGACGGTTCCAGAACAGAGGAGGAAGAAGCGCCTAGGAAAAACTGCAAAGGAATGACTGAGGAAGAGGAATGACTGCAGAAGAAACGTGGTAACAGCAACTTTCGGTTCGAGAACACATCGTGATTACGTGGAGATCATGGCAGTGCCGCCGGTTCCACAAGTGGGGCCAGTTCATGCGAGAATATGAAATTAGCTGTGCATTTTTCTATGCGAGAAATTGAGAGAAATCATTTATATTTTGTCTTTTATAATTAAACACAATGAAGTTAGTACAACCCAAGAGATTTGAAAAAAAGAGATTTGCTAGTTTAACATACAACAACACTTACAGACCCAACATGGCAGAACTTGGAGAGCCCCAGAACTTGAGCTACCACAGAGACATCGGCAGAGGTGGCAGAATTGGTGCAGGTGCAACCACGGCGACGGCAAGCTTGGAATCTAGAGGAGGAAAACAGAACCGAGCATGGTCGACAAGGTGATAGATCTACCAATTCTCGTCCCCGCACCGTGCCATGGGTGCGTCCACAGTGAGGGCGAGCTCCGACTCGGGATGGGGAGGAGAGCGGGGCCGAGCAGCTTCGTCACGTCCCAGCTCTACGCCATGGCCGCGACCACAGATTGTCGCTCCGGGGAAGAAGACACGTAATGGATCCAGGCACCAACGCTGCAAGCCTACAGGGAGGAGAGCTGGGCCAAGTAGGTTCGTCCACGTCCTAGCTCCGCGCCATGGCTGCGACGCCCCACAGATTGCCGCTCTGGGGAAGAAGAAGACGCGTAATGGATGCAGGCGCCAACGCTGCAAGCCTAATTGACACCTAAGCGACAGGAGCGACAGGAGCAACATAACGGCGAGAACTGATAGGGGGGGCCCAACTTGACGGCCGTTAGCCTGATTTTTTGTATTGAAATGTAAAGTTGAATTCGTGCCGAAAAAGACTCTCTGAGTATTTGGCACACCAACTGTAGTCATCCCGGCTGATTTCAGGGAACTTGGGTACCGCGTTGCCTGGACACCCCAAATTTCGGGCCGCAAAATGATATTCTCCCCCTGGCGGCCCGTACACCAACTAGTTGTGGTGCATCACAATATGAATGCGCCACAGGTAAATTTCTACCGATGGCGCATCAATATATGATGTGCCACGAGTATATTCCCATGGTGAATTCGCATGCGTCATGGTTAAAGAATCTATCTATAGCTGTTTTTCTAGAGTAATGTAGTCTACGTAAAAAAATAAAAATTATTTTAGTTTGATCCATAAATATGTTCATTGTGTTAGCTGAAAAAATGTTGACAAAAGATTGTACACACGTACTACACATCTATATGTGTGTTTCTACTCTTTACGAGTTGTTTGAGATTTCAAGCTAGTTTTTTGAATTTGTAACAAGTGAGCTCCTTGGGACGAATTTAAGTTCATCAACAAATGAGCTCCTCGAGTGAATAAGAAACTAAGAACATCTCTAACCGAAAGCCAATTAATTAGAGGACTTTCGGCCGGACTAAAAGCTGGACTTAAAATTTAAGTCCTCTAAATGGTAGCCATGATACTACAACCACGATAACTTAAAGGACTAAAAAAATTTAACATCATTTTCGAAAGATCTCACAAAGTTCAAACATGCATAAATATTATCCAAAAAATATCATATTGATCAAGTTTGATCCAAAAGCACAAGATAGCATGTTTATGTTGTCGAGGCCACCACCATCTCGGCCACCGCTATCTCGGCCACCTCAAACATCATCAGGGCCACCGCCACCACCACCACCACTCTCTCGGGCCAAAATCTTCGCATAGAGCGATCTCCCAATATGCCCTTACTTTATCATCCAAGGTGTTTGGGTTCATGAACATGATGGTGAAGTCGACATCCTCCCTCTCTTTGGCCAACTTCTCCGCCTCAAGTGCAAGTCTTTGCTCTTCTAGCTTCTTCTCCTTTGCCATGCTTTCTTCTTCTAGTACAATCCTTCGTTCCTCCACCGCCAACTTTGACCACCACTTTTCATCCTCAAGAACTTTGATCTCCCTCCACCTAGCCTCCTTGTCCTGTTTGCATTCAGCTGCCGATGCTTTCTTGGTCTCAATGATGGCATTGCACTTTTCCTTGTAGCAGCTGACACCTCCCATTTTCTTCTTCTCTTTTGCAATCTTGGCACCATCCGGGCTCTTGTTGAGGTATTCTTCCTCATCATCAACGTCAATGGCTGAATGTATCCTTGCCCTCTTCGGTGTGGTCTCGTAGTTTCTTCGAATCCACTTCTCATTGCTCTCTAGTTCCTTGTAGCAATGAAACAAAGTGAAGCCTTTGTGCCTCCCTTTTTTATTGTGGAGCTTGTACATGTCTTGTTGAACCGGTCCATATTGAGTGACCGCCACCCCACTCGGTGGTGCATTGGCCACCGACTCAATGGAGTTGGCCCATCGATTGCATTGCTCAAGAATTGTTCCCCAACGATGACTAAGAGAGCCCTGGGTGCGATATGACAGGATCTTGACCGATTTGTGATAGTGCTCCTCGATTCTTTCCCAAAACTTGTTCTTGCATTGACCGTGCCAACTGTTGCATCAAGAGAGATATTCATCCAAGCATGGCACAATGCAACATCTTCTTCTTTGCTATAGTTGGCGGATCTCTTGCCCTTGCCTGTTGGCACCTCCACCTCGGTCACATCTTCTGCAGCCACCACTGCCTCAGTCTCCTCTTCCTCGTCGTAGGTGTCGCCGAAGTGGAGGTCGTCGAGCCCTTGAGCATGTGAACAATCCAATGGGGACATGAATTCAGCAACCCCAATCTCGGTCGCACTTGCACAAGACTCAGGCATTTCATCAATCACCTCGTGGATGGTGACTCGAGGACGAGCTGTGACGGCCTTCGTGGAAGAGGGAGAAGGTGAGGGCATTGAGGACGTTGACGATGGCTTGACCCTGCGTGTAGGCGTCGAGGACACCGCCGCTGTGACCTTCCTCTTCTTCTTCTCCGCCACCGACTATGAGTGGGCTTGCATCGCCTCCGTCAACTTTCTGGTGCCCTTGGTGGCCACTACCGCCGCACGCACCGTACCGGTGTTGCCCAACCGCTTCCACGGCATCAGAGGCGTCGCGGGGGTCAAATCAGGCGGGGACGCATTGGCAGAAAACTCCAGCGGGCATGCGGGATCGAGTTCCGGTGCCATTCCAGCCAGGGGAAGGAGAATATCATTTTGCGGCCCAAAAGTTGGGGTGGCCAGGCAACGCGGTACCCGAGTTCCTTGATATCAGCCGCGATGACTACAGTTGGTGTGCCAAATACTCAGATGGTCTTTTTCGGCATGAATTCAACTTTATGTTTCAATACAAAAAATCAGGCTAACGGCCGTCAAGTTGGGCCCCCCTATCAGCTTTCGCTGTTATGTCGCTGTCATCGTCGCTGCCATGTAGGCTTGCCACATTGGCGCATGCATCCTTTACGCGTCTTCTTCTTCCTCCGAGGCGGCAATATGTGGTCGTGGCCATGGCGCGGAGCTAGGACTTGGACAAACCTGCTCGGCCCGTTCTCCTCCCCATCCCGAATCAAAGCTCGCCTTCACCATGACCGCACCATTGGCACAGCGCGGGGACGGGAATTTATTCCCGGATGAGATCTGTCACCATGCCGACCATGCTCGGTCCTATTGGTCTCCTCCAGAATCCGAGCTTGCCGTCGCCCTGGTCGCACACGCACCAGCCACGACGCCTTCCTCTCCGAACCCCAAAGCCACATCCACCTAGTTCGGCACAATGCCAACAAGGTGAAAATGCATCAAGTTTTCTTCTTGTGATTGTAGAAAAACATGTATGTACCGTGGCCATAGCATACTCTAACAATGTACACATATATGATGATGAAACATAGAGAACCTAAATGGAATGACGATGACGACCATGTTCTGTACTTTGCATTGCATCAACAAGTGCTTGCTGACGAAGCAAGTTACCAACAGAGTGGAGTTCATCAGCCATTGCCAAAAAATATGTGAACAAATAAATGAGCGATTCAATGCAAATAAGCGCAGAAAAGCTAGATCCATGTCATCAATCATCAATAGGTGGCACATTCTAGTGATGCGTTCAAATGCGTACACGATGTATCATTTGCTTGAAGTGGTTGTTATCCTGAGCAAAAATGCATGGTATGCACATTACATTTGTATGTTCTATGCTACAATTCTATTGTTATGGGCGTGCAAAGAAAAGCTGGGCTTCACTGAATATTACGCAGTTAGGCCTAACTTAATCTTACACAAATAAGCATAGCTTAGTCTTTACACACATAAGCGTAACTAATGATAAGAATAAATACAAATGGTTCATCGGATCTGTCAGTATGAGCACTAGGTCCCTAGAGCTGGTGGTATCGTCGGAACGAACCAGAATGCTGCGTTTGGCCGTCTTTCATTCTCCTTCAAATAGTACGACCCCACTAATGAGCCAATTATAGGCCCCCTCCCCTCGATGTGGATTCGGCTCCAGGTCGGATCTGGAGTGTCAACATGATAGGCGCGTGAGTGTGCAGCAAACACACAGTCTGCTATCAACACTGAAAGTGTTGGCACCTCAGCAACAACACTAGCATGTTCTTCCTGGACTCCGACAGCAGCCTCCGCAGGTATTTCGTCAGCTTCACCAGCAGCAGCATTAGCAAGTATTTCGTCAGCTTCACCAGCAGCAACATCACCAAGTATTTCGTCAGCTTCACTAGGAGTAGCAGCAGCTAGTTCTTCGTCAGCTCCACCACCACCAACACCACCAACACCACCACCACCAGCATCAGCATCAGGGGCTAGGGCTGCCTGAGCAATTACAGGTTCAACAGCTCCAGGGGCTCCGACAAAGAAAGGGTAGTTGATCCCAAGAAACACAGATTGTCCCTTCAGATTGTTGACTCTGCTCCAGACTTGCTCTTCTGGGTCTTCGGATGGGCATGCGGACCTCGAGAAAACATGACACCGCAGCGATGGGTATGAAGAAAGTTGTGTCCCCATATGTTCTATTGTATCACCAACGTTGTTTAGTGCTCCCCTGATATGAATCGACAAGAGTTCATCATCCTGTTCCGTGTTGTCTCCGAGAGGTGCCAGGAACCAGCGCCGTGTCCCAAGTTCAGCATCTGCTACTGCATCTTCGATGACCGGAGCTGGAATGATGCGCGGGGATGCGTGGGTACCTGCGTGTTACTAACAGTCAGTAAGCAGAATTTTGAATGGGATTTTACATGCTATATGACACCATGACCCACCCCAAATGGACGGCTCCCAAACACGCACGTCGCTGCTAGGTTCAGTGACCGCATAAATGCGTTGTGGTCTGTACGAAGAGTAGCCGCAGGTGAAGAGGGCGTCGACATACTTCTCTGGCCGCAGGAAGTCGTCGCGCAAGACTGTCCATTCCTTGTCTTGTGGGCATCTAATGAATGTGATTGCCTTGTCGAACACCGCTAAGAGTTCGTACTCCCAGTTCTTCCACGCCCCCTCCCGCGGTCTATGTGGGAGCTGTACCTTCACGAGGTCAAGTTCTGCCATGTTGAACCTGTAAGCGAATTCAAAAATGGGCGGCGGCCACCCGTTGTTGAATGCAGTAATGCCGACACCCTTCAAAGATGGCACTGCAAGTCTCTTCGATCTGTAGCCATTTTTAGAGTCCAAGTACTGCCATCCTGTGATAAAAGGACCAGCCACTCGCCGTTGCCACCCACCCAGTTCTGGTCATCTTCCATTTCCATCTATTCTTCTTCCTTGATATTCACCACTACTGATTCGGACCACTTATCCAGTAGCATCAGTTTTGCATGAATATTCTACAGAGTTTGTTGTCAGTTGGTACAATAAACTAGCATGGATTCCATTGCAGATACAATTTGACAACTAGGCCTTCAGATTAAAGTACACAAAATATCGCCTAAATACGAGTGTCTCCTCAGATATTGCCTAAATTGTGCTTGTGTCACTACGAAGATACTCAATATATGGAGTAGTAGCAGATCCCCCAGAACAAACTCTTGACGATGATCATAATTAAACAGCTCGGGGCATAACAACCTTAAATCGTCTAATCTGTTTGTTTTTTATTTTAGGAAACAGAATATCACCTAGCAGGCATTCCATTGCAAAATCAAAATTGACAACTCGTCTATCACCTAAAGTAAGACTGTGTCACTACGAAAATACCAGAATATCAGGTACGAGCAGAGCTTCTGTTGTACAGAATAGTCTTAAATGGTTCAATTTGTTCAAACCGCGCATGCACACAACACGTTCGATGAAAGGAACATAGGATTTCGATGAGAGTTCAACACATATGAATCAACGATATGACTGAACGAATAAGCTAGATACTGGAACTTATGAGGCCGGCTGAGATGATGTCCAACTCCGAGGCGATCCTGTGCACGTTCGCGGCACTAAGGTTTGGCCATCCCCAATCCTCGCGGTAGCTGTCGCCCTGGCCATCCGCGTCATCGTCGCATGCCTTTCGCTTCAGCCTGCTGCTACCCCGAGCTCTACCCATAGCGGCAAATGGAGTCTAGAATCCGGTAGATTAATAGAGGCGTTGTGATAAGGAGGCGGATGGATTCGAGAGGGGGTGGAATCAGGGATGGGGGCAGTTGTTCGAGTGGGGAGAGAATCTGCAAGGAACCGCCGCCGCCAGTTCTCGTCCACGTGGAAGAAAAGAAGGGGGCGTAATTATTGAGGGCGGGCACCGGAACCGTCTAGAGGAAGTGAAAAAATAAATCGTAAAAGGGAAATGTGCGGCCCGCCTGTCAGTGAGTGAAGGTCGGCACGCACAAACGTGCCTACGTTTGAATTGATTCCACCGCATGCAAGTGCCATAGAATAAATTTTAGGAAGTGCTAACGTCGACGTGTAAAACCGCCGTTTTTCGCCACCCTCACCCTACTACGAACGGTCGTGCACCATTCCAGATATTGGTAAGGGCGGTTCCAATCTTTCACTTCTCCGTCTCATTTCCTCCTCCACGGCCTCATCGTCTTTCTCCTCCACGGCCTCATCCATTTCCTCCACCACCGCATCACCCTCTTCCTTCGTATCCTCTCCCTCTTGCCTGTAGTCATGGACGCTCCGGACGTCCCAAACGACGGCAGGCAAGAAACTGCGCACTTCAACATCGAAGTACATGGCAGGAAGAAGATCGATGTCGTCTACACAACCGACCCTCGGACGGTGAGGAACACTCTGAATAATTACACGAGTTGGCTACAGTTCAAAGAAAATAGGTTCATAGGTCTCGACCTCGAGTACAGCCGCGATCACCGTAGGATCGCCGTGGTGCAACTCTCCATGAAGGGGCACGTCCTCGTATACCAGCCTTTTTGCGAGAAGGGGGCTGACGGGATCTGGTAGACTTTGCTGTCTTTTTGTTCCTGAACCGTCTGTTTGCAAAAGTTATTGCTATATTATTTGTCTGAATTCATTTTCATGCAGGTGGGGCGAAAGCATTAGGGGTCTGTTTCATGACTTTCTCGTGAACCAGCACATAACATTTACTAGTGTTGACATCACGAATGACAGTAAACTGCTTGAAAGCTCGACTGTCAACATTAGAATCCCAAAGGAGTGTAGAGTGGACATCCAGGAAATTTACTGGATCCCAGGGACGAAGGGCGGCAAGACCGAGATGGCCGCTCTTGCCTCCGAACTCATAGACCCGTGGTACGCTGACATGAAGGACAGATTGCCGAGATGTTCGTGGAGGCGTTTAGGGCACGATTACTGGGAGGATAAGCCACTTTTTGAACCTAATCTGAAGTACGCTGCAATTGACGGGTATGTTAGCCACGAGCTGTACCGCCAGATTGTAAAATCTCGTTCCAGGCATCGCATCATTGAACCACCACCAAGGCAGGTTGTTTGTCCCAGATGCCGGAGTGTAGATGAATCTACAAACCGGGGCAAGCGACCGAAGGCATCCTGGGATCGGTTGCCTTCTCCAACAGGCTGAGATGTAGACTATTAGTGCATGATTGTTGTGTTTATGGAAACATGTTATTTCATAAGTACACTATGTGAGCAATTACGAACTACTGTGTATTACCTTTGTCAAACTATAATCTGGTTTATGACTGTATCCTTCTCTATAATCTGGGTTTGGTTATGACTTATGACTGTATCACACCTTATACATGTCAGTCCTAGATTCTGCCGCATGCAAATGGCACAGACATAATTTGTAAGAATGAATGTTGAGCATACAAAAGGGAGGGATGTAATTCATACAGGTTAAGTAGCTAATAGCACAGGGATCATACGAGCTTGGTTCTTACACACAAAATGCTTAGAAAATACATGCGAGATAAAATACAGGCGAGATAAAACTAGGAACAAAATGCGAAACTAGTAGTGGTAAATAGCACACTCACCCACCCGCCAGATCCTGTTGAGCATCTCGTGGTAGACATACGCGTCCCTGGCTGCGTACTTGATCACATCGTAATCTAGGTGCCTCCACTCCCATCGCTCGTGCAGGTGCTTCGGGAACTCGATTTTCATGCCGGCTACTCATGGTCGATGATGTCGGAAGCGAGTCTAGCCATGCCGGCTTTCCCTATACCACCATCCGGGTACCTCCACAAACATTGGAGATCGACGTGATTGACGACATGAACGAGGAGATCCCGTTCTAGCTTCGGAGTGTCATTCTTGATGTCGACACTAGCGAAGTAGATATCCCTCCTATGTAGGAACTCGCGAAGCTCTGGGCATACAGATTTGGCCCTACATACGTGATATAGTAGCCAGTGGTTGCGCATGGATAGCTGCAAAAACGCCGTCCTCTTCCTATCTCTGGTATACTGGAGGTCAAGGCCGACGATCTTGTACCTGTCCATCGGCTCCTGTAGCCACCGCTCGTACATTGCGATGACCTTGGCCACCTCCGCTGACGCATTTGTGTGGACGACCGTCAGCTTGGTGGTGCCATGGGCGGTGACGGTGTACTCGTCGGTGTAGTCGCTCCCGTTGCCGAACACGCCGTACTCCGCGTCCATGGCAGCAACTAATGAGGCAGCGGTGGCCTAGGGTCGGTAGTGGTGGCTGGGACTGTGCGTGGAGGTGGAGTGATCTGTTGCGGTGGTATGGCCAGGCGAAGGCGGTGCCTGCAGCAGCGTCGATGGTTCTTGCAGTGGCGGCGCCGGCAGAAGGAATGAGTTGGGGACTTTTGCACAGTGATGTGCTGAGGAGATAGAAGGCGATGCTTAAATTTTGTTTACCAATATTCCGGTCATACCCATGCGGAAGCAAGTTTGACCGGGCGAGCACCGATGGTTTCCAATCCTAGCGATTAAATTCGGCGTCCGTCCCGGTAGGCCATGGGACGGGTGTGTGCGTGGCTTTGGCGTGGTAGAGACCGGTCACGTAGTCCACCATCATGTTGCTGATCCGCAGCGGGTGCGCGGTGCTGACACGACGTAACGTGATAGGACAGAAGGAAATGTACAGTTATTATTAATTTCTAACAAGTTTAAGAAGTGTAAGCATAGACATGGACCTAGCATCCCTGCACCCCAGGGCAGCCGCCCAGCCGATCAGGCCTGCCGATTGCGCAAAGCTTGTCCCGAATTTTCCAAAATGAAGCTCGTTTGCCCATGCTTCTATAAGTTTCTCTGTAGGCCACTTGTGTAAGCATGCACGATAATGCAACTTTGCAACACACGTGTCGGTGGAAAAGCATTAGGTTTCAACACACCACATAGTTTAGGGATTTAGAATAGCTACATTGTGGAGCTCTAGCCAAATTGCATGGTAAAGCCAAATTCAGCTTTTTGTTAGATTTAGCTATAGCAACATTGTGTCTCGTTTGTCCTCACTTTTGCCCTCCCAATATTCCGAAGCCCTCACATGCGCTCGGAGGGAGGTGCCGTCTGGTCAAAGGCTTGGCCGTTACGTGCGCCATGATGCCTAAAGTGGAAGTTTTTTTGTCATTTGGCCTTTTTAAGAGCGCCTTTTCCCCCCTCTCTCTCTCTAACAGTTGTGTTTTTTTGCCCAAAAAGGTAGGGAATCTAGAGTAGCTTCTCTCTTCATTCATTATTCCTTTTGCGATCGTTTTTCCCCAATCTGGTAGCAAATCTCTAGCAGCAAAACAAACCAGCACCATAAATAAATTTAGTAAACAGAGCAGATGTAGATAAAGCAGCTAATATAGCTTATATAGTATGGTACTTAACGAGGTTCGACAATTAGGCTGCTCAGCAGTAGCAGCGGACTGCTTCAACACAGACACGACAAAAGAAGCTGCTTTACAGCAGCAACAGCTGATCAGTGGCCCCTTGTGGCCTCTGCCAGGAGGGCATCCGCCTCCTCCCTCTGGCGCCTCCTCCACTTCTTGCTGCCCAGCCCTTTGACCTTGGGCACCTTGGGTCTGATCGGGAGCATGCGACCCTCCTTGATAGCCACCTTCTGGAGGTTGCGGAGGTGAAGACCGAGCGCCTGGTGCTTGGCCCTGAAGCCGTGGACTTTCATGGACTCGCTGCAGGTCCTCACGTCCTCAGCATGCTTCAGGAGGGAGTTGAAGTCCGTGCCGCGGAGCCTCCTGGTGGGGCAGAAGGGGCACCTATACACGTCGCCGACGAAGAAGTTGTTGTACTGACCGGACTTTAGCCTCCTCAGCACATGACGAGTCTTGGTGTCCTGCGACTCGTCGTCGCTGCGGAGGTCGCTGCTATCCTCATGTTCGAAAAAAACAGTAGAGTGAAATAAGGACATGATTGAAATACTTTGATTATCGGGATTGATTTTTTGCATAAATTAACCAAATGAGATCTCCCGATTATTCCCCAAATCTCAAACCAAATCGAATATTGATCCCAACTACGAACAGGGGGATTCATCGAAAATCGAGATCTAACACAATAGGATTAGCTACTGTAAAAAATACGAACAGCCGAGCCCTAATAACATACGATCTAGCATCCAACGATGGGAACGGGGGAAGAACAAGGGAAGGGGAGAAAACCCTGGTTACCTCAAACCACGGGTCGGCGATGCTGGTGTCATAGGGGTTCTCCGGCCTTATGTAGACAACCTCCTCGTAGGGGTCCCAGCCAAGTAGGATCTGTCCGAGACCGACAGGGGCCTCCTCGCCGGCAGCTACGGCAGATGCGGAGACGGGGACGGGGGCTCCTCGCCGGCTGCCTTGGAGGCGCCGATGGCCACCGCGCCGATCTTCTCCATCGCCGGCGTGGTTGGGGTTTTGTTGGGCGTTTGCAGAAGGTGATGGGACAGTGGAGACGGTTGAGTGAGCGAGTGTGTGATGAGTGGGAGTAGGGAGGCCTCTATTAAAGGAGAAGGGAAGCGGCATTTCGTTGCACTACCGTGCACCGCGTACGCTAATGCACCGTGCACGGCCACACGTGTCCGCTACCCGCCCTGTGCGCCGCACACGCGTACCGTGAGTCACGTTTTTTTCCCTCGTGCCTAACCATGGTGATTCAGTTGTACTCAGTTTTTTCCACCAACCGTTGAACCTCTATGATCTAGCGGACAGGATAACCCTTATATCTGTCGGGGGGCACCCCTCTATCCATGCAAAATAACGAGTATGCCACCGGAACTTTAACAACATAAACAGATGAACTTGAATATATTTTGAAGGGTACGAAAATAGAAATCCCCATAGTTTAAGGGTCTAGATACGGTAAGAGAACTAAATATTATTAGTGGCCGGGCCAGCACAGTGACAGGGTTGGTCGGCTAGAAGTTGTTGATTCCTAAGTAAGGGGACACTAGGTCGGTCTTGACATACTCCCTCGGGAATTGCCATAAGCAACGTGCTTAGCCTTGGTCGCCGACTTGGGTTTACTAGCCGGGCTTTTACCGATGCGAACCGCATGCAGAATCAAGCTGGCAATCCTCAGGTTGACTCCTTTCTTACAGAAAGGGCACCTGAGCTCCCCAAGTCGAGTGCGGAAAGGGATTATCCCGCTCTTGAGCTTCTTCATGACATGGTGGCTCTTGTTGTCCCTAGTCTCCTTGTCAGAGTCCATCTCACTTGAATATACCTGTAATGTATGGAATACAAACGGAAATGAGCAAAATAATAAATATATATTCCTTCCACCATTCCAAGTTACTTTCGATGCAATAACATGTCTATACAGGTTTAGCAGTTCATTACGGCTGTCTCCCTAGCTCGCTCCTAAACTAATGTGGTTTATGTTCTTGGTAACTTATTAATAAATAAATAATGTGGATTCATTCAGAACAGACTAGATCTCTCCATGTACTTGTTCGTACGTTGCATCTGATCATTAGGACTATTTTTTATGACGCCTGGATAGATTAAGCTTGAGTAGAAAATATGAAACATGTAGAAATAGATGTACCTCCGGGTACACGAGCGGAGTGTGTTCGTCGAACTCCATGCCCTCATCGGCGCCTCCGAAGTCGTCAGCACCGGCGTGCACATGGTCCACCAAGGGGTTGAACTGCACGTCCTCCTCAGCCCGTGCTGCGTGATGCTCCTCCAGATCTGCCGCGTGAAGCACCACCCCAGCGGCGATGCCCGGACACTCACCCCCACGCACTGGTTTTATGGAGAAGGTTCGTGCAAGTACGTTCAAGATTGTGGGGTTTTACTAGATAGGAAAGAGAGAGTAGTGGATGAGTGTGAATGGAGGACCCGATAGGCTGGGTTTTTAATGCGGGGACGTTTAGGCCTCCTCGAGGGCCCTGGTTGACAGCTCTTCCGGCTGCGGCTGCCGCGTGGAAGGTTCGTGTGGTGGGGGCCTGGCAGAAGTGAGAGTGCAGGCGCGCTGCATAGTAAAATGGTATAGCCGGTGGTCCGTAGATGACTAGTTGCCATGTAGTAGACTTGTAGCCTTTGCAGACTAGATTAAAAATGACATGACCACTCGACGACTTTTTCCATGGACGACATCATGTTCCTTCTTGTAGAAGTCTCATTGAGGGAGACGTCCGTGCTGTCTCACGCTGTCCTATGAAGGGCACGACGTGTGCAACGAGCCTTGTTGGATCACATAGGATCAACGATTGGTGCGCACAATCCGCGTGACAACTGTGACAACCAATCAGGGCGTAGCACACAGAGTGGGCACAGGTTTGGGCTTCCATGAAAGAGAGAGAGAGAGGGGGGCAAAGCTGAGTAGTATAAAAATGGAAAGTGGGTGTCTTTTACAATGAAATGCATCATGGCATACATCAAATTATGCCAAGATAGATCCACTAGAGTTCATTGTATATGTGTTCTTGCCACAAACCACATATGAATCCACAAGAGTTATTGCATGTGTGTTCCTGTCATGAACCACATTTGGATCAACCAGTGTCACTGCATGTGTGTTCTTTCCACGAACCACATATGGATCAACCAATGGCATTGCATGTGTGTTCTTTTCACAAACCACACATGGATCAACCAGTGTTCACTACCATGTGTGATCTTTCCACAAACCACTTATGGATCAATCAGTGGTCATTGCATGTGTGTCCTTTTCCACAAACCACATATGGATCCAAATGTGTTCTTAAACTAAAACCAACACTAGAGTCATGGCATGTGTGGTTATTTCCACAAACCACACATGGATCAACCACTAGAGTCATTGCATGTGTGTTCTTCTACTAAAACTAGCACTAGACTCATTGCATGTGTGTTCTTTCCACAAACCACACATGGATCAACCAGTGGTCATTGCATGTGTGTTC
>OU342743.1:312058721-312251796 GCA_910589775.1 Avena eriantha
TGTTGGAGATATGCCCAAGAGGCAATAATAAAAGTGGTTATTATTATATCTTTGTGTTTATGATGAATGTTTACATCCCATGCTATAATTGTATTATTAGGAAACACTAATACATGTGTGTTTTGTAAACATAAGAGAGTCCCTAGTAAGCCTCTTGTTGAACTAGCTTGTTGATTAATTGATGATTATGGTTTCCTGATCATGGACATTAGGATGTGATTAATAACAAGGTCATATCATTAGGAGAATGATGTGATGGACACACACACCCATAGTAAGCGTAGCATAAGATCAAGTCATTAAGTTCGTATTGCTGTAAGCTTTCAAACACATAGTAACCTATTCCTTCGACCATGAGGTTATGTTAATCACCATCACCGGATGGATACTTTGATGACATCAAACGCCGCTTCGTAACTGGGTGGTTATAAAAGTGTCATTGGGTATTCTGAAGGTATGTGTTGAAGCGCATGAACCAAGATTGGGATTTGTCCATCCATATGACGGATAGATATGCTCTGGGCCCTCTCGGTGGAATGTCATCTAGTTAGCTTGCAAGCATGTGACTAGGTCACAAGGGATGACATGTCACGGAACGAGTAAAGAGTACTTATCGGTAACGAGGTAGAACTAGGTATGGAGATACCGACGATCGAACCTCGGATAAGTATAGTATCGTGAGACAAAGGGAATTAGTTTCGTATGTAAATGGTTCAATCGATCGCGAAGTCATCGTTGAGTATGTGGGAGCCATTATGGATCTCCAGGTCCCGCTGATGGTTATTGATATGAGATGTGTCTCTATCATGTCTACATATTCACGAACCGTAGGGTGACACACTTAAGGTTCGAAGTTATTTTAAGTAGATATGGAATGTGCGTTAGAGACCGAATGTTGTTCGGAGTCTCGGAATGGATCCGGGACATCACGAGGAGATCCGGAATGGTCCAGAGAATAAGATTCATATATAGGAGATCATTTTTTGAGATAGGAAATGTTCCGGAGTGTTTGTATGAGGATTCTAGAAGGTTTCGGAATGTTCCGGAAGGTTCTAGAAGATATCTTGGAGTTTGCTTGAAAATCAAGATAGGGATCAAGGAGTCCTGGTGGGTCAAGATACGGATTCATGGGGGAGGAGGACTCCTCCCCCCACCTCCAATCCGCCGGCTTAGGGAGGAGAGGAGTCCTACAAGGACTCCCCTCCCCATGGCGCCATCCCCTCTTTAAATAGAGGGGCAGGGGGCGCCCCCTCCTCCTACGCTCTCATAACGTCCAATCTCTGCCGCCTCTCTCCTCCACCATATTCTGCACAGGCATAGGCGAAGCCCTGCAGAATTCTCTACTCCACCACCCACCACCACGCCGTCGTGCTGCTGGGATTCCGTGGAGAAGATCTACTACCTCCGCTGCTCGCTGGAACGGGGAGAGGAAGGTCTTCTTCGACTCCGTACGTGTGACCGACTGCGGAAGCGCTGCCGAATCGTGGCGCCGGAAGGATCGTCAACTTGACCAAGGGCGGAAGCGCTGCTGGAACGCGACGCCGGAAGGATCGTCTACTTGACCGAAGGCAGAAGCGCTGCTGGAACGCGATGCCGGAAGGATCGTCCACACGATCTTGAGATCGGCAAGTGATCGACTACATCAACCACGAGATCTAATCTCGTTAACGCTTTCGGATCTATGAGGGTTAGTTCCCATCTATCTCGTTGCTCATGTCTAATAGATTAGATCTTGGCTTTTATCTAGATTAGATCTAGGTTTTGTTCGTTCTTGCGGTAGAAAATTTTTGTTTTCCATGCTACGAACCCATCAGTGGTATCAGAGCCGTATCTATGCGTAGATCTGTTGCACGAGTAGAACACAATGTTTTGTGGGCGTTGATGCTTTTGTTGTCGGTGTCTTAGCGTGTACTTTGCATCTTGCGGCATGGTGGGATGAAGCGGCTCGGGCTAACATTACATGTCATCGCACATGAGACTTGCTCCACGCTTGACGTGCAACTTGCTTTGCACAAGTGGCTTTGCGGGTGTCTGTCTCTCCCACCATAGTTAAGATTCAATTTACAATGAGCATCTTGACAACACTTGTATCAACGTTGTGGTCCTTGTTCGTAGGTAAGATCGGTCTTATGCGAAAGCCCCAAACCACGTAAAACATGCAAAGAAAATTAGAGGCGTCTAACTTGTTTTTGCAGGGGTTTTGTGATGTGATATGTCCAACATGTGATTGTGATTGTATTTGATGTATGCAATGATCCTTGTTGTAATATGGCAACCGGCAGGAGCCTAATGGTTGTCTTTAATTCTGTTAAGACCTGCGTGTCTATTCATCTTGTAATAGCTTTATTCCAAGTAGTTGTAATAGTTGCTGGTGATGATGGACAACCATGAGGCGGCGCCATTGACCTTGACGCAATGCTGGTGATGATGGAGATCATGTTCGTGCTTTGGAGATGGAGATCAAAGGCGCAAGAAGAAAATGCCATATCATATCACACTAATTATGAATTGCCTGTGATGTTAATCCTTTATGCATCTTGTATTGCTTAGATCGCGACGGTAGCATTATAAGATGACCCCTCTCACTAAATATCAAGTAATAAAGTGTTCACCCTTAGTTGGCACCGTTGCTAAGACTCGTCGTTTCGAAGCATCTCGTGATGATCGGATGTGATAGATTCTACGTGTGCATACAACGGGTGCAAGCCAGATTTGCACATGCGGAAACTAAGGTTATCTTGACGAGCCTAGCATGTACAGACATGGTCTCGGAACACGGAATACCGAAAGGTAGAGCATGAGTTATATAATTGATATGATGAACATGAAGAATGTTCGCCGATGAAACTACATCTTCTCTCGTGAAGATCGGACTTGGTGTAGTGGACTTGGTTCGTGTAATCACTAAGACAATGTGAGGGATGTTGTTTTGAGTGGGAGTTCACCTAGTTAGGTTAATAATTAAATTTGAACTCAATTTGTCATAAACTTAGTCTAAACTACTTGCAAATTGTTGTAGATTATGGCGACCCCCTCCATCAATTTCAATGCGTTCCTAGAGAAAGAAAAGCTTAAAAATAATGGAAGCAATTTCACGGACTGGTTCCGTGGACTGAAGATCGTCCTCAGGGCTGGTCAGTTGACCTATGTGCTCGATGCACCGCTAGGTGACCCACCTGCAGATAATGCCACCGATGAAGAAAAGAATGTTTTCGCCACTCGGAAGAATCATTACTCCATAGTTCAGTGTGCCATCCTGTACGGTTTAGAAGCGGAGCTCCAACAGCGTTTTGAGCACCACGACCCGTTCGAGATCATTAAGGAGCTCAGGCTAATTTTTGAGACTTGCGCGGCAATGGAGAGCTATGAGGCCTCCGGGAAATTCTTTAACTGTAAGATGGAAGAAGGAAGCTCCGTTAGCGAGCACGTGCTCACCATGTCTGGGTACGCTAAGAAGCTCCAAGAGTTGGGAATATCGATTCCTAATGGATTGGGGATTCACCGTCTCCTTCAATCACTGCCACCAAGTTATAAGAACTTTGTGATGAACTACAACATGCACTGCATGAACAAGACGTTGCCTGAACTGTCGTCCATGCTGAAAACTACTGAAGTGGAGATCAAGAAGGAGCAACAAGTGTTGATGGTCAATAAGACCACCAGTTTCAAGAAACGGGGTAAGCCTAAGAACAAGGGCAACTTCAAGAAGGACGGCAAGAAAGCTGCAGCACCTGCTAAGAAGCCTAAGGCTGGTCCTAAACCTGAAACTGAGTGCTTCTACTGCAAGGGAGCTGGTCACTGGAAGCGTAACTGCCCCAAGTACCTGGCGGATCTGAAGAACGGCAACATCAAGAAGAAAGGTATATTTGATATATGTGTTATAGATGTGTATCTTACTAGTAATCGTAGTAGTGCCTGGGTATTTGATACTGGTTCGGTTGCTCATATTTGTAACTCGAAACAGGAGCTGCGGAATAAACGAAGACTGGCAAGAGACGAGGTGACGATGCGCGTTGGAAATGGCTCCAAGGTTGATGTGATCGCCGTCGGCACGCTCCCTCTACATCTACCTTCGGGATTAGTTTTAAATTTAAATAATTGTTATTTGGTGCCTGCGTTAAGCATGAACATTATATCTAGATCCTGTTTATTGCGAGACGGTTACTCTTTTAAGTCTGAGAATAAAGGTTGTTCGATTTATATGAGTAATATCTTTTATGGTAATGCACCTGAGATGAATGGTTTATTCTTACTGAATCTCGATAGTAGTGATACACATGTTCACAACATAGATGCTAAACGAATTAAATTGAATGATAATTCTACATACATGTGGCACTGTCGTCTTGGTCACATTGGAGTGAAGCGTATGAAGAAACTCCATTCAGATGGACTTCTTGAATCACTTGATTTTGAATCACTTGAAAGATGCGAAGCATGTCTAATGGGAAAAATGACTAAGACTCCATTCTCTGGTACAATGGAGCGAGCTACAGACTTATTGGAAATAATACATACCGATGTGTGCGGTCCAATGAGTGTAGCATCGCGTGGTGGATATCGTTATGTTCTCACTTTCACGGATGACTTGAGTAGATATGGGTATGTCTACTTCATGAAACATAAGTCCGAAACTTTCGAGAAGTTTAAGGAATTTCAAAGTGAAGTGGAGAATCATCGTAACAAGAAGATTAAGTTTCTGCGTTCTGATCGCGGGGGTGAATATCTAAGTTACGAGTTTGGCATGCATTTAAAGAAATGTGGAATACTTTCACAGTTGACACCCGCCGGGAACACCACAGCGTAATGGTGTGTCCGAACGTCGTAATCGAACTCTCTTAGATATGGTTTGGTCTATGATGTCTCTTACGTATTTACCGTTATCATTTTGGGGCTATGCATTAGAGACAGCCGCATTCACTTTAAATAGGGCACCATCTAAATCCGTTGAAACGACACCGTACGAATTGTGGTTTGGTAAGAAACCTAAGTTGTCGTTCCTTAAAGTTTGGGGTTGCGAAGCATACGTAAAGAAGTTACAACCTGATAAGCTAGAACCCAAAGCGGAGAAATGCGTCTTCATAGGATACCCTAAAGAAACAATTGGGTATACCTTCTATCATAGATCCGAAGGCAAAGTTTTTGTTGCAAAGAATGGATCCTTTCTTGAGAAGGAGTTTCTCTCGAAAGAAGTGACTGGAAGGAAAGTAGAACTCAATGAGGTTATTGAACCTTCTCTCGGATTTGAGAGTAGCGCAGCACCGGAAGATGTTTTGGTGCCGCCTGCACCAATTGAAGAGGAAGCTAATGATAATGATCATGAAACTTCGAACGAAGTTACTACTGAACCTCGCAGGTCAACGAGGGTTCGTACCACTCCTGATTGGTATGACTCTGCCTTGAACGTCATGTTGGTGGACAACGCAGATGACCCTGCGACGTATGAAGAAGCTATGGTGAGCCCAGATTCCGACAAATGGCTAGAAGCCATGAAATCCGAAATGGGATCCATGTACGAAAACCAAGTGTGGACTTTGGTGGACTTACCGGATGGCCGTAAGGCTGTCGAGAACAAATGGATTTTTAAGAGAAAAACAGATGCTGATGGTAATATTACCGTCTATAAAGCTCGACTTGTCGCGAAAGGGTTCCGACAAATTCAAGGAGTTGACTATGATGAGACATTCTCACCAGTAGCGAAGCTGAAATCTGTGAGGATTTTGTTAGCAATTGCTGCACATTTCGATTATGAGATTTGGCAGATGGATGTCAAAACGGCGTTCCTTAATGGTGACATTGAGGAAGAGTTATATATGGTACAACCCAAGGGTTTTGTCGATCCTAAAGATGCTAACAAGGTATGCAAGCTTCAGCGCTCCATTTATGGACTGAAGCAAGCATCCCGTAGTTGGAATCAACGTTTTGATAAAGTAATCAAAAACTTTGGATTTATAAAAACTTATGGAGAAGCTTGTATTTACAAGAAAGTGAGTGGGAGCTCTGTAGCATTCCTAGTACTGTATGTAGATGACATATTGTTGATTGGGAATGATATAGAACTTCTTAATAGCGTCAAAACCTATTTGAATAATAGTTTTTCAATGAAGGATCTTGGCGAAGCGGCATACATTCTAGGCATCAAGATTTATAGAGATAGATCAAGACGCCTAATAGGGCTTTCACAAAGTACATACTTGGACAAAGTTCTAAAGAAATTTAGAATGGAAGATAGCAAGAAAGGGTTCGTGCCCATGTTGTCAGGTAAGACCTTGAGTAAAACTCAAAGTCCAGCTACGGCAGAAGATAGAGAGAAAATGAATAAAATTCCCTATGCCTCGGCCATAGGTTCTATCATGTATGCCATGCTGTGTACAAGACCGGATATAGCACATGCTGTTAGTTTGACTAACAGATATCAAAGTGATCCTGGAGAGGAACACTGGACAGCGGTCAAGAATATCCTAAAGTACCTGAATAGGACTAAGGATATGGTTCTTTCTTATGGAGGTGATGAACAGCTTGTTGTAAACGGTTACACCGATGCTAGTTGGAACACCGATCCGGATGACTCAAAGTCACAGTCGGGTTACGTATTTATTTTGAATGGTGCTGCAGTGAGCTGGAGGAGTGCGAAGCAAAGCTTTGTGGCGAAATCTTCAACTGAATCGGAATACATAGCTGCTTCGGAGGCTGCACAAGAAGCCGTTTGGATGAAGGAATTCATTACTGAACTCGGCGTGGTTCCCAGTGCGTTGGACCCGATGGCCATCTACTGTGACAACAAAGGTGCCATAGCTAATGCGCAGGAGCCAAGGTCACATAGCAAGCTGAAGCACATCAAGCTACGTTTCCACGCTATTCGCGAGTATGTCCGAGATGGTGACATAAAGATTTGCAAAGTACACACTGATCTGAATGTGGCAGATCCGTTGACTAAACCTCTCCCTAGGGCAAAGCATGACCAACACCAGAACGCCATGGGTGTTCGGTATATTACCATGTAATCTAGATTATTGACTCTAGTGCAAGTGGGAGACTGTTGGAGATATGCCCAAGAGGCAATAATAAAAGTGGTTATTATTATATCTTTGTGTTTATGATGAATGTTTACATCCCATGCTATAATTGTATTATTAGGAAACACTAATACATGTGTGTTTTGTAAACATAAGAGAGTCCCTAGTAAGCCTCTTGTTGAACTAGCTTGTTGATTAATTGATGATTATGGTTTCCTGATCATGGACATTAGGATGTGATTAATAACAAGGTCATATCATTAGGAGAATGATGTGATGGACACACACACCCATAGTAAGCGTAGCATAAGATCAAGTCATTAAGTTCGTATTGCTGTAAGCTTTCAAACACATAGTAACCTATTCCTTCGACCATGAGGTTATGTTAATCACCATCACCGGATGGATACTTTGATGACATCAAACGCCGCTTCGTAACTGGGTGGTTATAAAAGTGTCATTGGGTATTCTGAAGGTATGTGTTGAAGCGCATGAACCAAGATTGGGATTTGTCCATCCATATGACGGATAGATATGCTCTAGGCCCTCTCGGTGGAATGTCATCTAGTTAGCTTGCAAGCATGTGACTAGGTCACAAGGGATGACATGTCACGGAACGAGTAAAGAGTACTTATCGGTAACGAGGTAGAACTAGGTATGGAGATACTGATGATCGAACCTCGGATAAGTATAGTATCGTGAGACAAAGGGAATTAGTTTCGTATGTAAATGGTTCAATCGATCGCGAAGTCATCGTTGAGTATGTGGGAGCCATTATGGATCTCCAGGTCCCGCTGATGGTTATTGATATGAGATGTGTCTCTATCATGTCTACATATTCACGAACCGTAGGGTGACACACTTAAGGTTCGAAGTTATTTTAAGTAGATATGGAATGTGCGTTGGAGACCGAATGTTGTTCGGAGTCTCGGAATGGATCCGGGACATCACGAGGAGATCCGGAATGGTCCGGAGAATAAGATTCATATATAGGAGATCATTTTTTGAGATAGGAAATGTTCCGGAGTGTTTGTATGAGGATTCTAGAAGGTTTCGGAATGTTCCGGATCACATGGATCACCACTGTCATTGCATGTGTGTTCTTTCCACAAACCACACATGGATCAGCCAGTGGTCATTGCATGTGTGTTATTTCCACAACCCACATATGGATCCATTTGAGTAATTGCATGTTTGTTATTATACTAAAACCACACATATGGATCAACCAGTGGTCATTGCATGTGTGTTCTTTTCCATAAACCACTTATGGATCCATTAGAGTCATTTCATGTGTGTTATTTCCACAAACCACATGTGAACCCACTAGAGTCAGTGCATGTGTGTTCTTATACTAAAACCAACACTAGAGTCATTGCATCTGTGTTCTTTTCACAAACCACACCTGGATCCACCACTGTCATTGTATGTGTGTTCTTTCCACAAACCACACATGGATCAACCAGTGGTCATTGCATGTGTGTTCTTTTCCACAAACCACACACGGATACACGAGTGGTCATTGCATGTGTGTTCTTTCCACAAACCACATATGGATCCATTTGTGGCATTACATGTGTGCTAAAACCACAAACCAGCACTAGACTCGTTGCATGTGTGTTCTTTTCACAAACCACACATGGATCCACCACTGTCATTGCATGTGTGTTCTTTCCACAAAGCACACATGGATCAGCCAATGGTCATTGCATGTGTGTTCCTTTCCAAAAACCACACATGGATCAACCAGTGGTCATTGCATGTGTGTTCTTTCCACAAACCACATATGGATCAACCAGAGTCATTGCATGTGTGTTCTTTCCACAAACCACATATGGATCCATTTGATTAATTGCATGTTTATTCTTATACTAAAACCACAAACCAGCACTAGAGTCATTGCACGTATGTTCTTTCCACAAACCACATATGGATCAACCAGGGTCATTGCATGTGTGTTCTTTCCACAAACCACATATGGATCCATTTGAGTAATTGCATGTTTGTTCTTATACTAAAAGCACAAACCAGCACTAGAGTCATTGCATGTGTGTTCTTTTCCACAAACCACACATGGATCCACTAGACTCATTGCATGTGTGTTCTTTTCCACAAACAACCTATGGATCAACCAGTGGTCATTGCATGTGTGTTCTTTTCACGAACTACATGTGGACCCACTAGAGTCATTGTATGTGTGTTCTTATACTAAAATTAGCACTAGAGTCATTGCATGTGTGTTCTTTCCACAAACCATATATGGATCAACCAATGGTCATTGCATGTGTGTTCTTTTCCACAAACCACATATGGATCAACTAGTGGTCATTGCATGTGTGTTCTTTCCACAAACAACTTATGGATCAACCAGTGGTCATTGCATGTGTGTTCTTTTCACAAACTACATGTGGACCCACTAGAGTCATTGGATGTTTGTTCTTGTACTAAAACTAGCACTAGAGTCATTGCACCACTGTCATTGCATGTGTGTTCTTTCCACAAACCACACATGGATCAACAAGTGGTCATTGCATGTGTGTTCTTTCCACAAACCACATACGGATCAACCAGTGGTCATTGCATGTATGTTCTTTTCCATAAACCACTTATGGATCCATTAGAGTCATTGCATGTGTGTTCTTTCCACAAACCACACATGGATCAAGCAGTGTCATTGCATGCGTGTTCTTTCCACAAACCACATATGGATCAACCAGTGGTCATTGCATGTGTGTTCTTTTCACAAACCACATGTGAACCCACTAGAGTCATTGCATGTGTGTTCTTATACTAAAACCAACACTAGAGTCATTGCATGTGTGTTATTTCCACAAACCACACATGGATCAACCACTAGAGTCATTGCATATGTGTTATTTCCACAAACCACATATGGATCCATTTGAGTCATTTCATGCTTGTTCTTATACTAAAACTAGCACTGCCCCCAATGGATCCACTGTTAGATCGAGTCTTCTAGAAGGCATGCCATAACACAGTTGTTCTGCTTGACGATTGTTACATACCATTTGATTGGGGCGCTAGGACGATTGGGATGGTCTTCGCGAGAGCGATCCTCGAGTAGGCTGTTCTGCGACATGATTGGCCACGCTTGCTCTAGACAAACTGGCATGTTGCGAGTGTTACGACTCACGAGTTTAGTGGGCCATATCCCAGTGTCACGTCCCCGTTACTTCTCTTCCTCCCCGTACTTCTCTTCCTTCCCCTCGAAGCCACTTCCCCCACTTCACTTCCATCCTGCCATAGCCGCAAGCCGACAACATCCGCCAATTCTCTGGTCGCTACCTTCATGGTAAGAAATCATTTTACAAGCTTTTGAATTTATCCTACATATTCCTGCTATTCGCCAACTAACGACTGATCTTTTTTCTGATTTGTCGACAAACTTCAGATGTGGCAGATGTTGCAGCCCAAGAATCTGGAGATCCTCGCGCGCAACTTTGCAGCAGCGTTCCCGCTCGTGTGCTCCCACCCAGGATGTTTTCGCCGTTACTCCTATCGTGAGCTCCCGCTCCACGAGCTCGCGTGCCCGCACGGCGCGTGCTCCTGCACGGAGCCGGGCTGCAACTACACCGGCCCGCCGGCAGAGCTCATCGTCCACCTTGCAGATGTGCACTTGATCGAAGTGATTAGGATCTCGTACGGGCAAGCCCAACTTCTCCAAGAGCAGGTGCCGTTCATTGACTCGGCACGCCACCTGCTAATTTTTCAGGGGGGGGGGCGGCTCTGTTTTCTTCCTGACCATCACCGCTGGTGTTTCGAGAACCAGAGCCGGGCCCACCATTGTGGGTGCCATATGCGTTAGGTCGGTCTCGTGCGCCTGGCCAGTATACACGGTGCGCATGTGGGCGAATGCCCAACTGCCGTCGTCGGATAGCATTCTTGTGCTAGCCCGAGGCGCCGAGCTGCCCGACACCACGGGAGGTGGAGTATGTGGACCTAAGGTCGATCCTATGCGTGCCATCTCAGTACCCTGTCGGTGCTGGTCCGAACAGGCAGATGCATTTCTACATTTGTATCGAGAAGACCGACAGGCAAATGTAGTACTTGTGTTGTCGTTACTGTTAGACTTAAGCGATGCTTCTCGGGTTCTTAGAGCATACGTTTTGTGTGAATGTACCCCAGTTGTAGTTTTTAGTACTCCTTAATACTTCGACGAGTTATTATATTGGTCCAAACAGCTTGCTGTTGTCACATTGCAAAGTCCGCTTGCTCTAGACAGACCGGCTATACCGTGTGCTCCTGCTCCCGCATGTCAGTGTCACATGTTCCGAGGGCTCACCTGCCAGTGTCATGCCCCCCCTCTTCCTTCCCCTTGAAGCCACTGTCCCAACTTCTCTTCCATCCTGCCACTCACGTCCGATGGTTGTAATCTGATGATTTTCGTTGGATTGTTTACAAGTAATCTACGTTGATAATGCAACATGCAAATGACACAGACACAATTTCTAAAGTGGAAGCACTCACACGCTGCTATTGCACATATTTCTCAATATAGCTCGACAAACACATTACAATAATTGTACTCGCATTAAACACAACCGAAATTGCAACCATCCTAAACAACATCTAAACCCACATCACATCGATGTCATCGGAGTCCACCTCGATTGGTGACACCGCCGTGCCCTTCCCGGCGACATCCACTCCCGCCTGTGGCTTGCCCTTTGCCAAGGAGGCAACAATGGCATTCTGCACAGCTTCGTCCCCGTCGTCCTCCACATCGGAATCAACAATAACGAAGGTGACGGGGTTGGCATGGACCAAGTGCCGTCATGCCTGGCGACTCCTGCTCGAGCTCGACGCCACATCTATCCTTCTACAGGTAGGAGGGGCCGAGCTCGCATACGTAGCGTCATCGCTCCTCTCAAGAAACCATGGCCATTTGATACTGCGACGGTAGGATCTTGGGGTGGATCCACCGCGGCGAGCCCTACCGGAAGCGGTGGAGCGGATGGATCTGCCGGTGCGAGCCATGACAAGTTCCTAGGAGGGAGTAAGATTGTGGGCCAGGCGTGTCTGGTTCCTGAGCAAGACCTCCCAGTGATATGTACGCGGGCAAGGTACCAAAAAATTTCGTCCAATGCACGCGAAATGGCTTTTGAACCACGAAGGCGCGAGTTTTTTTGACAAGTCCACATGCTAGGTCCCCCACCTGTCAACCGAATGTGGACGGTAGGATTCTGCCTGAGTTATTAAGTAGGGATAAATCACGCTTCACCACTACCCTAACATCCAAAGGCTCCTCTTTACTCTGCCCTCGCTCCCCTCGCTCATGGCTCGCAGCTCGTGCAGTTCGTCTCGGGCAGAATCATGGTCGGCTCAACGCCGTCAGGCGGGTGCCCCCATCAGGTACCGGAGGGCACCCTATGATTACTACCCCCGATATGCTGTGTTTGTGTGGTGAGAAGATGCCGAGATGGATTTCGTGGAACGATGAAAATACTGTAGGAAAATTCAGCAACTACAGCATCAGAGCGGTAAGTTCCTACTGTAGGTACAATGGTAACCCGGATTCGAGAAGCGTAATGTAATTCTTTTTTTTGTTTCCTTCGATCTACTACGCAGGAAGGGAGGGGGACTGGCTATGACAAGTTTGTGTGGATCGAAAAGCCACTGATAGGTTTTCACAGAGAGCTTGTTCAGGATCTACGTGATGCTGTGTGGGACAAGAAAGAGGAGATTCGTGCGATGGAGCGAGAGATCGGGGAGCTTCACCATGTGCAGGGGAGGCAGGGGCAGGGGGGTGGTGAGATAGACGGGCTCAAGATTAGGCCAGATAGTGGACACAATTTCCTCATTATCTGGGCATTATCTGTTGCATTTGCAGTTTATGTTGCCATGTCGTTGTCCAGCAGCTGAAATAAGTTGCTGCTTTGTGGAGTGTAGCGGCCAGCTTAAGAAATTGTTTTCCAGCCCAGAAACTTACCATAAGTGTAATGCCAACAGCAGGGATTTATTAAGCGCCTATAAATAAATCATGTTTGTGCCCTAACACCCATCGATTTTGGAGAGGATTTAACCGCTCAGCTATCGCGATTGTTCAGATAGTAGTGGCACAGTCACAGTTTTGGATTCAACTAGTGGCCTCGGCTGTATCAAATCCTAAAGTCGCTATACATTTTACTCCGAGTACGGGAGACAGATTGTTTCGCCCGACAAGTTCCACGCACACAGCTCCAGAGTTTAACCGAACTACATATATAGGTTCAAGTTTAATACATCATTAGGCTGCTACACTGCTGACCCTCTTTCTTTGCTTGGGTGCCAACTTTCTTCCTCTTTCCTTCAAGTCCACTGGCTTCTTCATCTCCTGCCTTCTTCCTCTTCCTGAGTGCCAATTTTCTTACCTCCACGTACCCTGCATCTCCGGGCTGTCTTGTTTCTTACCTTGCGCTTCCTGTAAAAAAACAGTACATCGATTACTACCTTATATCTACAGACTATAAACAATTTTTGTGTGTGAATGTACCATCTCATACCTAGGTTTGGGAGCATTAAGGGGACATCTAGCTACTCTATGGTCTATAAGATGGCAGGTCTTGCATCTTTTTTTACCCTTCTTTGTAGCACCAAAAGCCGAACCCTTCTTCTCGAGAAAATTCTTAAACCTATTCACCTGGGGTCTTCCTCTGCCCCTTTTTGTAACTGGCTGGCAAAGCTCGAAAGACAGTTGGACTTGAGGCCACTGAGATGGGTCTGTACATGGCTCGACGGATCCAGCGTACGCAGCTCTCAACTTTTCCATAGAGTAGTAGTCTAACAAATACTGATCCAAATGTGGTAGAGTTATTTTCTTCACCAAGAAGGCCAAGGCGTGGTCGCAAGGTTTCCCGGTATGCTGCCACTCTAAGCAGATGCATTCTCGCAGCTGGATGTTCACAACATCCCTTTTGCCACTCTTGGATATATCGACCACCTCACAACTTCTGCTGGTTGACGGGAGAACCTTAAGATGAGCAAGTCCTCGGCTTCTCTTGTGCAGCTGCTGTACAACTGGTGGTAGCATATGTCCTCTAAGTCTCCTACCGATCTCTCTCCTTATATTTAACAGCTTCATGATCATACCACGTATGTTGTCCATCAAGATATGAATAGGACGCACTTTTATGTCCTTCACCCAGTTATTCAGGCATTTTGCAAGGTTGTTGTTTATGTAATCAACTTTGATGTCAGGGTTGAATTGACTCCTCTTCCATAGCTGCGAATGATGGATGGCTAAGTACTCTAGAAGTTCAGGGGCTTCGGCAAAAATCTTGCTCATGAAATAATCGCTGCTACTAGGTTTGTAAACTCTAACAGCAGGAAACATGTAACGAAATATGCTGCCTGCGTAGTGTGAGTACAAGTTGAGCATCATATGGGCATGGCATTCTCTACCTTCAGCTCACGGGAACACCTCCTTCACTGCATTCGTCAGCCCTTTGCATGCATCCGTGGATATAGCCAATGGATCCATGTGGCCTATTGATCTCTTGAGCTGCCTCATAAACTAGACCCAGTTTTCCTCTGTTTCTGTTTCAAACAGCCCGAATGCCACTGGGAACATCCAGTTGTGACCATCAAGTGCTGTGGCAGATGGCAGGCAGCCTTTCCATTTTCTAGTTAGGACAGTGCTGTCTACACTCAGATACGGCCTATAGCCGTCCTTGAATCCATCGATGCAAGGTTTAAGCGCCAAGAACAATCTTTTGAAATATATTTTACCACCTTCTGATTCGGTGTCAATCTCCACAACACTCCCCGGACACCTAGCTTGTACCTCCGCCTTGAAGTTGTACAACATCCATAAGCTATTGGTCCAATCCTCGTGCAAGACCCCCAGATCTTTCTCTTTACCTTTCCAAACCGTGTAATACGGAAGGACAATGTTGTATTTAGAACTGAGGCTAGTCTGAATATTCTTCGCGGTCTCCTTAGGGTTATCCTTAGATTGCATAGCCACCCACTCCGTATCAGCCATTGAGGATTTTAGTTTGCTGCCTGTCGGACACATGTGTGGAGGGCTCATTTTGTTCACCTGCAACACAGATTCATTTAAAAGATAAGCGGAGTCGACTAGTTGCTAGAAAGATATCGCACATCAATTGTAGTTATAGAGTGAAAAGAGAGAGAGAGAGTTCTAATGGTTTGCTACATTCATTGCCCCAATACCCTAATTGCAGTCGACGCAGGTAAGGATCTTGCTGTGATCCTCCATGGACAATGTACCTCGGCCCGTCCATTCATCCATGTTAACTTGCAAACGGCCTCATACCTCTCGGCAGAGTTCTTCAGTCGATAAACGTAGAACTCCCCCTTGATACAAAAATGGTGGAACGACATCCTCAACTCATGCATGCTCCTGAACTCGGTGCCGACCAAAATTATAGGATACTCGTGGTCATGTTTCATTTCTTCTACTTCAACACCCAAATCATCGACTAGAATACCAGCCTCATCATTAAGTTCCTCGCCTATTTCATCATCACCAGATTCTTTATCCTCTACAGTGCCTGCTTCTTCATCTGATTCAGAATCTTCGCCATCGTCTCTAATGCCTAGTACTGCACACATCATATTGACTCCCATGGGTGGGGCTGCACCATCTTCTCCACCTGGATGGACAGGAACGTTGCCCCAGTCCACCTCACCGGCAACTCTGTTTTCTCCAAGACACTCGGTTGGTTCTGCTGCAACCACATGGGGTGGTCTTACATTTGTACGCATCCCAGGTACTTTAGTGGACAAACAGCAGTCAGAATCAATTTCATCTTGAGTGTACAGAACCCTCTTGCTCTTCCTGTGTACATCCTCCTTCCTGATGTAATCTTTCCTGATGGTATCAGTAGGGCTTGACATCCGCGTTCCATTCCCCATCAAACTAGGCCTTTTGCTGCCGCTCTTGGGTGTGATCTCCTTACTGCCTCCCCTCACGGGTGTTGGCTCCAGGGTGCTGGCAGTATTGCCTGACCTCTACGGCGTGTTCTTCTTTGAATTAGCCCTTTTGCTGCTACTATTGGGCGTGTTCTCCTTCGTGCTGGCATTATTGCCTGACCCCAGCGGCGTGTTCCGCTCCAAATTAGCCCTTTTGCTGCTACTATTGGGCGTCTTCTCCTTCGTGCTGGCATTATTGCCTGACCTCAGTGGCGTGTTCCGCTCCAAATTAGCCCTTTTGCTGCTACTATTGGGCGTGTTCTCCTTCGTGCTGGCATAATTCCCTAACAGCGGCGTGCTCCGCTCCAAATTAGTGTTTTTTCTGCTCCCACTGGGTGTGGTAGCCTCCGTGCTGGCCATCTTCGCCTCTTTGCTACCACTCCTGGGAGTGTTCACCACCATGCTAGCCCTCTTAGCGATTTTGCTGCTACCGTTCGGTGTGGCATTTTGACTGGATCTCAGGGGTGTACTCTGCAGCATGGTGCCTTTTGTCGTGCGACTCTTGGGCGTCCTTTTCTCTAGCATGGTCTCCTTGGTGGCGTTCTTCTTCGGGGGTGCCCTTTCTGGGGATGCTCTTCCTGCTCCTCTTTATGACGCTCCTCTGTAAGACTCTCCTCTGTTCGGAGCTACCCTCAGTCGCACCAGGCCCAGTGATGCCATGGATCAGGTCATGCATGCCTTCTAAAAGTCCATCATCTCTATTGTCGAGTTCCAATTCCTCTCCAACCGTGAGCACTACCAAGTGGAAGTAAACTTCACCTCTATAATGTTTCCTTGTAAACGGTACGACTAAATCCCTGGTATCTTTCACTTCGATAGCCTTTTTGCTCCTATAACCATAATATAACAAACGTGCTTCCTGGGAGGACCCCCACAACACCTTCACACGTAACGATGCCATCAGGTCAGATAACTCTACCACTTCAGGGTCGTATCTGCCAAGCATTACATCAAACTCGTCATAGAATTTTTCTGTGCCATCATCTAATTTTGCAGTATAATCCGCGACACCGATACGAACGATTACTTTGCCATTATCAGGTTCTTCAGGATAAAACCTCCGAGAGGTTCGAGAGATGGAGCGGCACCATCAGACCCAGCCCCAATGCCACCGCCACCATCACCAGCGTCATCATTAGCTGGATCAACCTCGGTGGAAGTACTAGGACCAGGAGCAAGGCGAGGGCCCTTAGCAGTGGGAGCTACATTACATGGTGGACAGGCAGGGCCCCTTTTAACGGCAGCCACAATAGGATCAGCTGCTGCCATGCCACCTCAACGATCAGGAGTGGTTCCCACAATAACAGTGTTTCGAGTGCTAGCAGAGTCCAGACCATGAGCTGGCTTCAGACCAGCAGCTCGTTGAACCCGAGCACGGGTTCGAGGAGGAGAGAAGGCACCAGTCTTTGCAACAACAGTGGGGCAATCTCCGGAAGCCTTAGTTTGCTCAACAGCGGCAGGGATTGGGTCAACAGCGTCCAGATCAACAACAACATGAGGACGACCAGTACCAGCAGATTCCAGAGCACGGGTTCGCACAACTTGAGGACGGTTTCAAGGAGGAGCAGCACAGAAGGCGGCGGTCTTGGCAACAACAGCGGGCAGCCTCCGGACGCCTTAGTTTGCTCAACAGCGGCATGGATTGGGTGAGCAGCAGCCGCAGCAACACGGGCACGGGGAAGGGGACGACCAGTACCAACAGATTCCAGAGCAGAGTTTTCCACAACGGCAATACGGGGACTCCTACGAGGAGGTTGCCTGACAGAAGCATGTCGCGGACGAGGAACCACATTTTGCTCAACAACAGCAGGGGTTCAAGTTAGACCTCCCTGTCCAATAATAGTTGGGCGACTCCCAGTAGCAGGAGCTTCCTCATCCACTATGTTACACACCAGCATAACCACGTGAAGCCTAACATGCTGTTTCATCAACCCAATTAGTTGAGTATCACACGCTATAGGAACCTTGAAGCCTCGGTCATCAACGAGGCTGAACAGTGGAGTCTGCTCTGGCCTCATTTCAGCAAGTTCACGCACAACAGCAACCAAACCAGGGACAGTGCATAACTGCACAAGCGCTACTTCCATCTTCATACTCTGAGCCTGTTTCCACGTGCTCTTCCCATGTGCTAATTTAATGAGGTAGCCGCAGATGCTCACCAGAATCGTGTATTTGGGTTCAGCGGAGATCCTAGTTGACAGAAAATTGAAGACAAAGATAAGAATTGTTTGTCAGCGTCGTGCTAGCAAACAATTCTATGTTCGATATATCTCTGTAATGCCAATAGCCAGCTAGCAGTTATAGGTAGTGCGAATAGCAAAGAGAAGAGTAGCTCACCTGAAATTAGCCAGAAGTACTTTTTCCTCGGCAAATGGATCTGCCATCCTCCGCGCTGCTCAGCTCGTTGGCGGTAGAGGCGGGCTATATTGTCGCAACGGCTGGCACGACATTCGGCATTAGAGCTCGGTAGCAGCGAGTAGGCGCAGCAACTTGACGCCGGAAGTCAAATGCCCGAAGAGTTCATTCTGGTTGGAGAGGGGATTTCGACGCCGCCGATGCTAGGGTTCATGCGAAAAGAGGGTGGGGGTGGATTTGTGAATTTGGTCAACGCACGATGCTCCTTTAGTATCTCGTTTCGCCTACGTGGTTGCCGCGTTGGCGCTCGCGTCACGGAAATATTACTGACATGAGGGTCCCAACCGTCTACTTCACGGGGCAGTTTCACGGCATGTTTGAATTTGGTAGGGGCGAGACGAGTTTGCATCGAAATGACCCCTCTCGGTAGTTGGCGGCCCAACTTTTCGAAACGCGATAATTTCGGGCAACTTAGGTACCGCCATGCGCTGGCCTGCCAACTTTGGTACCGCAGACGAACAAGCCCCAGGGGAAGGGAGAACAGTGGCGCCGACGACGACTGGCGGCAGATTTGGGCGGGAGAGTGGCCACTCGATGGGAGACCGAAATTATTGTCACCGAGGTGGGCAGGAAGAAAATATGAGAGAGGGGCGTCGACTTTCAGGGGTGGTCTCTCATTTTTACTTCTCTAATGTTTTCGCGAGTTCGGGCCAGAGGCGCCGTTAGCGACCTATCTTTTCTCCTCTAGAGACTTTTACTACTCCGGTTAATGCTCTAAGAAAATTTTGAGGCTTGATGCTAACGTGCTACCAGCATTATGGATGACCAAGGAAGTACGCATGAGAAACAATTCCTTATTCTGCTTTGTACAAGGCGAAATTCAGTGTCTCATTGCATGCATCATGATGCGTTTGTTGGCAGAGATACTCAGTCAGTGATTCATTGTTGAAAATTGAATTCCGGAGATTGCAACGATCCCGCTTGTTATGGAAATAAACTTCGGTTTCGAAGGAAATCCTACCAAATACTACCTCCGTTTCAAGGCTTAAGGCTATAATATTTTGAAAAAGCCATACTACGTAAAGTTTAATCAAGTTTTTTTTAAAAATATTAATAGTTACAATATAAAATATATATCTTAGATACATCATGAAACATATTTCACGTGATATCTATAAAATATCATAATTCTCGATAGTTTTAAAAAAAATTGATTAAACTTTTTGTAACTTGACTTTTCAAAAAATTATAGGCCTTAAGCCTGGGGACGGGTAGTAGTAGATCATTGCTTTTGCTTGTACCATACTACTCCCTCCGTTTTAAAATATAATATGTTTTAGCTTTCGTAAAACCGATGTATCTACTCCTTTTAGTGTGTATGTTTGAAGTGAAACTATATACTAAAAGATGTCTAGATATATATCCATTTCACGAAATTAGCAACATCTTGTATTTTAAAAAGAGGGGAATATCATGCAGGCAGCTATATATTCCCCACACATGTCAAAGCGACAGAGCTGAAATATATCATTTGCACGGCACAACATAATGCACAAAACCTCTATCTATTTAAAAGCACCGGACTGTATACATATATAGAGGCTGATATGTGCGCACCTCTCGCCCTTCTTCCGTCTCTTTTTGTTGTTGTACTCCCTCCGTCTAAAAATAATTGTTTTAAATTTGTATAAATTCGAATATTTAGACACATTTAGTGCATAAATACATTTAAAACTAAATAATCCTAAATCAGTTATTTCTGGACGACGAGAGTATAAATCACCTCAGCCAAGTGCAAAATGCATGCATGCATAGCTAGCTAGCTCCAAATCACAAAAGAAATATTGTTTGCCCTTTTTGATGCGTAGATTCACGCCATAGGCCTGGGAAGCATAGAGAATGCAAAGGGCACGAGAGCATCAGACCACTTTTTTCTTTCACAATGAAGGTATTACCCCGGCCTCTGCATTAAAAAGATGCACAACCTAATTTATTTATTATTCAACGAAATCTTACAAAGAGAATACAAAAATCAATGGAAGCCACCTCTCAGAAAACAACTTGATAAATGGGTGGCCATGTCATAACATCCTAACTGCAACACTAACACATCATCAACATACCGGAGGTCCTGAAAACCGCCCCACGGCGGGTCAGGAGCATAAACCGGTCCAGCTGATCTGTAGCGCACACCATCGTGCACGCTGAATCTTTTGCCGCCGCTGTCTTCCGCCAACCCATCTTCAGGAGAGATCGATGCAA
Source organism: Avena eriantha (assembly GCA_910589775.1). Lineage (NCBI taxonomy): Eukaryota > Viridiplantae > Streptophyta > Magnoliopsida > Poales > Poaceae > Avena > Avena eriantha. The sequence goes on from OU342743.1 coordinate 312,079,292, forward strand.
AGACCTCACAAGGCCTGCCATCGAGCCGCCATGACGCCAGATGGCACCACCGCCCTGCGCACTTCCATCAACAAGCACATGCGATCGCCACCGAGACCTCTCGGCGCCATGCCGCCGAGTCTCACCAACCGCCGCAGCTAGAGACCGTCAGAAGATCTGTCGTCCGTAGCACCTACCGCACTAGGCATGACTGAGCGTAGCACCTGACGGTTAGGCATGACTAGACATCTCCACTAGAGCCTCCGTGCAAGATGAAGCCGTTCCACCACTAGCCTCTGCCATCCAGCGATGCACCACACGCAAAGCTCCCAAGAGAGAATACGAGACCAAAGCGCCGCCAATGCCTAATCCGGATAACCAGATTAGGATTTCCTCCGGAGGAGTAGGAGTGGCCATGACCTGTAGCCGACGTCTGTTCCAAAAACGATACCCTCAAGAGGGGAACCGACGCCAAGCACCGCCATCATCCGATCCGGGAGACCCAGATCTGGGATTTTCCCGGAACAGCTCGAATAAAATGACGACACCAGCACAGACGATACCTCCAACAAGGTAACGATGTCGAGTGACGTCGCCATCGTCCGCCAATATCAGAGTCAAGGCTCGGTTTTCACTGGCTTCCATGTCCCCTCCATACTCGACGCCGACAAGAAATCCACCACCGGAGCTCGGTGTGAGATCCCGAGATCTTCCACACTAGATCCCAACATGGCCAACCACCTCTAGAGGAGGAAGTTGCCGTAGCCATGCCCGAGGCCGCCGCCCCGGTGCCCAGATGCCGCGATGGCGCCGCTTCCTTCGTCACCGATGCACGTCACCGCCACCTGCGATCTCAGGCCACAAACACCACGCACCACCACGGATCAGAGGAGAGGAGGGCGCTGCCTCCCACCCCAGGCCGCAACCAGCAGACGCTCCGCCGCCGCCACGCCGCGCAGCCTTTGACCGGCGACTCCTCCGACGGCGGCGGAGGGGGATAGTGATGTGGGAGGGGCCTCGAGGAGGGGCGGCGGGGGAGATCCCAGGGGCGGCGCAGCGCCGCCGCCGCCCTGGGGGAGTGTTAGGTCGGGTTGATATCATCAGACCACTGCGGCGGCGAGGAACTGAAATGTGTCATGGTTACTGGTAGCCATGCCATGCGGTGCAGATGTTAGGGCCATAAACTAGTGCCAGACATTGTGCCTTGCAAAACTACTTACTCCAATGGAACTAGTGCACTGGGACAGCAGCCAAAGCAGCTAGCACTGTCCGCCATCTCCGTCACTGCGATCTACTAACATGCACAGAACAGGACCAGGCGAGCAGACATATATACACCAGCCGACTCCTTGTTGCCATTGCACTCTAATTCTGGAATTTGATAGTAAGAGTTCGAAAATGATATCAAAATGTTTTTATTTTTCTTTTCCACAGGAGGTATTGATATGTTCTGCATTTTTCTGTAAAATTTGTTTAAACATTACATCAAATTGTAATCTATGCCACCAGACAAATTTGTGGCTCTAAAAAGACAAAAACTTACTCTAGTTTGATCCATAATTATATCCATTGCGTAGCTGAAAACTATGTTGATAAAAATGTGCATACATGTTACACATACATGCGTGCATTTATACTTTTTAAGAATTATACTCGATGCTACCAACACACTATTATTGGCCCAAGTTGAAGAGCGATGTGAAACGGCTCGTCCAACGATGCACAACTTGCATTCAAGCTAAATTCTCGACCCATCCTTTTGGTCTTTACAATCTCTCACCAATTCCTCATCACCTTGATCCAACATTAGTATGGATTTCATTTTAGGTTTTCCTAGATCAAAGCATTGACATGATCCAATCTTTATTGTTGTTGATCGATTTTCTAAGATACCTCATTTTATCCCATGCTAACGAGCAGATGATGTTTCATATGTTGCTAATCTATTTTCTAGGGAGATTGTCCGTCTATATGTTGTGCTGATGTCTCCCAAGTGCATGAGATCTATTGTAGTACCTTTCAATATAGAAAAAGTTGTTGAAACCACGAAAAGCTGAAACTATTGGTTAGTAAGTTCAATAACTGAAACAATAAAAATTGCAATGGTTTTGTGTTTTTGACGTTTATAGTATGCAGAAATAATAAATTGTTATAAAGTAAATTACAAGTAATTTAATGCTCTTTTCAGAGAAAGCCCAATCCTCTACGCAGCAAGAGGATAACCTCAAGTGTGTTTTTATATGTTAAAATGTTCCCGACGACGGCATGGATTTACTTAGCATAAAGATTTCTACAACAACATGGTAAGCATTTTGTCATTTAATTAACAATTGGTAGAGCTTAAAATAAGTGCATCCATATACATGTGCAAATACACCTCTAATGATTGGGCCTAAGCCTATTTTCATACGCAAATAAAGGATCCATTAAGATATAAGAGTCCAATCACTGCTTTACGTTGTAAGGTCCCTGATCAAGGACCACCCCCTATCCAACTCAAATTCTTAGGACATGGTTTCTATCATTCCGTCCCACCCTACTCTCTTCATTACACTAAACTGCAGCCCTATGAGCTCATAAAGGTGAAGTAATATGCAGTCGATGTTCGCATATTACCGTCAAAGAACCACATACAAGATTAGAACTTAACCAAATACTCATTGTATTCTATATATAATAGCCAATTCATCCTATGCCCTCAGGAACATGGGAAACTACTCACAATGGTATGGATCATTGGCATATAGGATACAACACAATCTGAAAATATAACTTCTATAGAAAATAATGACATGTTGCCAAGCACAATCATGCACACAACACTAGTACAATATCTAAGGTTCAATCTATCACAAATTATGAGGGGAATGATGTCGATCTCGAGATGGAGATGGTGCTGATGTTATGGATGATGAAGTGAAGGGGTTCAACAGAGGAAAACAAAAAACTCCAAGCTATCGCAACACCCATGTCAAGATCTATCTATGTATCAAGTGGTAACGGGGATAGAGTTTCGGTAACATATAACTTTGTAGACCGAACACGGTTAACATCCCGCGGAGAACATGGATGAAGTAGTTATACTCGTAGCTGACCTCAAGGTCATGTTACTCCTCGGACGTCACCTCCTGGTCCTTGCATGATAACTCAAGTTACACAAGTGGCAGCGCCACTGAGGTATCACACACATACGGTGTTTGACGACGACTCCCATTCTCCTTGATCCAACCGGGATGCGTAAGTAGACCCTCTGGAACTGAGATCCAACAGCGCAACGGCGTGCTGGTGGTGTTGGCTCTCTCGTGTACAGTTCTTCTTGGAACCACACTCGCGAGATTCAACAGAGAAAAGAAAGAGGTGAAATTCCCTAAGGAAATTTTCCTTTTATTTTGTTGTGTCTTTTTCCTACCAATATAGACCTCTTTATACAGGGGAAAAGGGAGAACTCACACCCCTAAAGTCCTGGGGTGGGACTAAAGAAAAAAAAGGAGGGAGGCAGTCGGCTAGGCTTGAGGAGGTGCAACAGGGTGGGCCACTCGCGCGTCAGCCTAGAAGCAGCAGCCAGGGATGCAACATCGGTTGGGTGGGCCTTTCCCACGGCCCACCTACATGCCAGCGCCTACCCGCCTTCTAGAGCCCTCCCACGCCCGTGTGGGACTTTGGCCACAGCCCACTAGCTAGAGCTCGCCCACACACAGCTGCCCACTCGCTAGTGGTCGCTCGCATGGGCTGGCCTGGCTAGTGGGGCCTAGCCCCAGTGGCGGCTGTGCTGCCCTTTGGGGTGGCTTCCCTCTAGGCCTTTTCCCTCCAGGGATTTGGCCCAATATAGGAAGTTGCCCCATTAATATTAATTTTAAATATTTATTTAAATGTTAATTCATAATAAATATATATTATAAATCTATATTAATTTTGAAACACCTTTCAGCTCCTTTCCTTCTCCGAACAACTTTGGATCCTCTTCGTAACTATTCCGGCAATCTTTTCTCTCTCGGAACGATTCCGATTCTCTTTCTCATCAGTGATCCCTTCACTTCCATAACGATCTCAGAACATCGTAAGACCCTTAAGTGTGTTACCCTATGGTTCAGAAATGGCACAGACATGATCGAGATCTCTCTCCAATCAATGCTCAATAGCAGGATCGGGATGTCCATAATGACCCCCGTGCATTCCACGAAACTCTGTCATTTGGAAACATAAACATTGTGTCCATATACTTTTGTTTCTTTGATACATGACTTTTATGATATTCGATCTTTGGTATCAACATACCAATCTCGTTACCTGACAAGTCCATTGAAATCGTTATCGTGATACTGTATCCCCTAACCTAGTCAATGGTTGCAACCTATGGGGCTAGTGTATCTCGTTACAATCTCACCAAGTGGGCCTAGTGTATCTTCCCGTCACATGGGTGAACAAATCTCGATCTTAATGCATATGCCTCAACTATTCCTATGGAATACCCAATACACACTTTTTTGTCACCCAGTTACGGTCATGACGTTTGGTGTGATCACAGCAGCCGCGAGAGACAGTGATTAGTATGATTTCACGATCTGAGGAGAAGATCACTTAGTTTCTAACTATTCAAATGATAAACCATGTGACTTTATTACATTGCAATATTTATGTGGGTAATGTACATCATATCATTCTTCAATGATATGACTCCGTTGTCAACTGGCATAAATGCTCCATGATCTCTTGATCATCGGTGTCCCAACTAACTAGTTGAATAGAGACTTCTAAGGATTTGGTTTGTTTACATACCACGCCTGTATCAATGTTTTCTCTTGATATAGTTATAGCACAGTATGAAACTAGTATGAACTAATTCAAGATATTATAATAAACCTATTTATTATTTTCCTATAGGGCATATCTCCTTTAGTCTTCCACTTGCACTAGAGTACAAATAATCTAGTTGCATTTGTTACTGATCATAAACACAACTATTTTGATCATGCCTGCTTTATGGGAAACGTCTTGTTTTTTATCTTTTTTACCAGATCTGTATGTATTTTCATATTGTTAAGTGTCTCCTAATTCTGACACTTACAACATTATCTTATAATGTATCAAACTATTCATTTGGTGACAAAGTGAGACTTTGTTTATGAGTATTTCCATGATGGTCGATCAGTCACAAGAACTTTCAATGTTGTCATTATACCAGAAACACATTTGGCTGATGTCGAACTTCATTAAAACTAGTCATACTTTTAGCCACCTACTTCAATATCTATGTAGATCCTTCCTAGTCATCGATGATTCGCTTATTACTAGTTCAGTGATCTCAAAATCACCTCAGAACCTGTTCTAATCAAGAACATGGGTCACATTTTAGCCAAGTATACAACATGTTGATTTCGTGGAAGAACATATGACCAACATTTGTTGTTCATACCAATGTTTCACCTATTTTAACAAGCAAGAACAAATTTGCTTACTCCATTCTGAAATCTCTTCAGAATCCAATCCAAGCCATTCTGAACTTTCTTTAGAATCTAAATAGAAACATTCCTACTTTGATGTCTATTAAATATATCAGTATATCTCAATAGATTTCAATATCTAATATTTCATTCAACTTCATCCACATAATATTTAACCTTAAATATCACTAATATCAAATACACCATCCATTATATGTCACACATATATTAGGATGTTCGTCACGCTCCCACTCAAATATGCCATCATATATGATATTTGTGATGTCCCTATAGCTCCTAGCAAAAAGCTTCATACGTACGAGCTTTCTCGATATTTTGGTAATCCCCAAAATCATTTGATTTGTTTATCAAATCGAGAACTTCCTACTACAAGATGTTTAGTATCCACATGATCTAACAAAACCCTTCCTGTTGTACTAACTACGACCTTTCTTCAATTCAGTATTGGAGACATGTAGATTTGTTTCATCAACAAGCAATCATTCATAATTGCATTGATTGCTAATTAAATCCACCAGACTTCAAGCATCGCTACATTTTTGTAGTCAACAAAATTTTCAAGACACTCTTCATGACAAATCGAGCTTTTAGGTCTTAATTAAAGTTGCATTTCTTCCTTATAACTGTCTAGTTATTTGGGAAAGATCAAGTAATCACTTACTTTGACAAGATCAAGTAATCCCATTACTTTAGAAATCGTAAATGTAACTTACCGCTGGATTTCATGATTATTAATCATTTATTTTACATATTTCCATCATCTGTTCTTTGTACTTTTTAGGTATGTCTTGCTCACTTAACATGACAAGTGAATCAATGTATTTCCATAAAGTGGAAAACGCACCATTGAATCCTACTTTTCTTAAGTAAAGTGCTTAATCGAAACGTCATGATCACAATCATTAGTTTCACCCTTTTATGGTAGAGTTTTATTTCACGGAACACATTCGGTTGTGCCACTCATATTCGAGTAAGATTGAACAGCTTGATTTCAAACTTTTACTTTCTTCCACCCACATTCTTGCCGAAAAATCTTTTCTTGGTAAGAATACTTTGGACAACATCTATTTTGTCATTTTCAATTATAGAAGGCCTGTATTCATATTTATCTATGAATATTCGTAGACAAATTTATTCGCAATGACTTTATCAAAGTCTCTAGAAACTCGAACGTTCCATAACTCTTATGGTGTTGTTTCTACGAATTTAGATGATTTCCTACGTCATAACTGTTTGCTAATTCTATAACTTTTAGCTCTAGTTCTAAAATATCCTATTCGGAGATTTTCTTTAGACCATATGTATATAATACATTATGATTTCTATGTTTGAGGTATATCAATACGCTTTGATATATCGAATCATCACAATTTGTGATACAATTTTCACAAGTATTTTATGTGTGCTAAAATTTCAACCCAAATGTCCGGTACTATGATCGAATCATAGAGATTTGCACTTTCTTGTTAATATCATATCCGTATTTTATGCGAAAAACATTTGAATATTTCAAACGGTTTCAAACTCATGCTTTATCACATGAATACCTTTTACTCACTTGATTCCACAATTTTTCTTACGAAATAACAATTTCCATTGTATTATGAATAATACATTGTTATGTACAATATTCAACAATTTACACATTCTGTTTTAGCAGAACGTATTAGTTTTATTCATCTTTGCCTGGAAGGCCCACTATTGTAAATGTCAAAGGATTTTGAACATCCAATGACTTCATGTTTTCATAAACATGAACCCATACAACACTATTATGACTTAAACTATAGTGTCATTCATTATTATGTTTAGATATATTTTAGCTTTGAATTTTTATAAATGTATATTATCATCAATACTATAAAGAGAATAATATATCTATGATCGAATAATGTGACCATAATACAAATTATTCATAATAATCTAACAACTAATTTGTTACAAACTCATTATGAATAACCGTCTTGCAAGATGAAAGACACACCAATAAGTTCACACTCTCAAATCGATTACAAATCTATTCAAATCTCAACTAATACAGATGATAAATGTAGAAGGATAAATGTCGTCGGCTATCAACATCTTGTATGCCATCAACACGCCCAATCTCCTTGTCTTCTTCACGCAACGCTCTTGCAGACAATCCCGTTTTCATAAAACAAGAACAAGTATCAACATACTTGATAAGACTGCAACAGTGTTTTATGAGAAACACATTTACAAACTATATATCACATATACCTTCTCAATCAATGATTTCCCTAGATTCTCAACTTTTGCAGGAATTCACGAAAGGTGAAATCTTCCCCTCTCATGATGTATCCTTTGACGACATATTCATAGCTAGGGGGAGGCGAGCACAACACCCGTATATTGCGAATTTTTCATCCATCCAGTAGCCTTCATCATATATTACCGACTCATGCAAGTCATGCATTATTTCCACGTGGTCATCTGGGAACGTGTTTTCTTCAATATTTTGTGAAAGAAACTTGTCAAGGATTTCAAACTTCATAAGTCTGACTTGTTCTTCGAACATCACCTTTAACTCAAACATTATATCATATTCTTGAGCGTCCATAAACAACTCACACAACTCAGGATCAATGTTGAACTGTATGGCGCCTCTAGCACAGAGGAACGTCTCATGACATTCGCAGAACTCGTCATCATAGTCCTGACTTGCACCAACATTGGGAGGATATCCAAGTGGGTCTTGTACAGTAAGAGTGCGTCATTCTTTATGAGGACGTCTTTCAAGCGTTGGTACCAGTATATGAAGTTGGACCCGTCTACTCTAAGAAACTCATCACGAAAAAGGGAAACATGGTTGAAACGCACAGGTTTGTGTGCCATGATCTATAAGGATATTTGAAAAAACATAAGACTAAGTTCATAATTTTGAGTTCTAGCTTTATAATCAAATTATTACAAGATCTCCCACTAAAATTATCATCCCTAAGATGATTCTAGCGATCACATGATCCCTTTACACTATATCAACCCCGATCGGTGCGGCCTTTGATATAGTTGCCAGGGTGGACAAATCCCGTCGATCACATTGTTCATGTGACTTGTGCTCGATCTTTCGATATTCTCGTGTTCCAAGGCCATGTCTATACATGCTATGCTCGCCAATTCAATATAAGTGTATTCGTTTGTGCATACATGGCTTGCACCCACCGTATGCGAACATCGATGTGTCTAGCACCCGATCATCATGGCCTGCTTCACAATGATGGACTTTCTTGGTGGTGCACACCTTAGAGAGAAAACTAAAGTTGGTATTATTTACGGATCATCCTATTTTACTACCGTCGCGTATCTAATACAACTAAGAAAAACAAGATGCACAGAACAACATCACATGCAATTTTATAACTGTGATATGATGTGGTCCTTCATGTCATGTGATATGATCACCATCATACGCTGTGCCTTGATTCTCATCACGTGCCACCAGTATGATGCCATTTAGGTGGCGCTACTAGCTGGTTGTTTTACATGAAGCCCAGATGGATATGTGAATATGACCACATCACATAACAAGCTCCTCCGCACAACATAAAGCTAGATTCTTCTACTTTATTAGTTGCAGATTTTACGTGGCTACTAGGGATTTCAAGATAGAACCATTCATACCTACGAACATCAACCATAACATTCATCTAGTAGTTGTCTATACTACACCTCTCTCGGGACCCTCTATTGTAAATGCCATATCTACTACTTTGAGAGAGATAGACACCCGTTGGCCACTTATACGGTACACATCGTATGTCGAGCGTGGAACCAGTCTCGTGTAAGGTTACGTGTAATATCGGTCCGGGCCGCTACATCTCACAGTGTCGTGATATGAACAAGTACACATGGGAGGGTAACAACTATGCGATCAATGCCCACATTCAACATGAGTTCTACCCATACTAGTATAAAATACGCATCGATCGGCTCTGATACCACTGAAGGGGTTCGGCAACGAACAAAAAAATTCCTAGCTATCGCAACACCCATGCGAACATCTATCTATGTGTTAAGTAGTAACAGGAATGGAGTTTCGGTAACATACAATTGTAGGCCGAATGCGTTAAACGTCCCACTTGGAACATGGATGAAGTAGTTGTACTCATAGCCAACCTCAAGGTCGCTTTGGTCCTCGCACGTTGCCTCCTGGGCCTTGCACGACAGCTCTTGCGCCACAAGTGGCAGCGCCCCCGAGGTATCGCACATGCATGGTATCCGAAGATGACTCTAGTTCTCCTTGATCCAGCCGGTATGCGAGGTAGACCCTCTGGAACTAGGATCCAGTAGTGCAGTGGGGTGCCAGTGGTGTCAACTTTCTCGTGTACAGTTCTTCTTGGAATCGCACTTGCAAGATTTAATAGAGAAAAGAGAATCCCTAAGGAAATTCCCCTTTTATTTTGTTGTGCATTTTTCCCACCAATATAGACCTCTTTATATAGGGGAAATGGAGGACTCCTACCCATAAAGTCCCAAGGTGGGACTGTAACATCTCAAAAATATTAAACAAGCTTATAAAGACTAATCACCCAAGATTAGGGTTAACCAAAAAAAATATACCTAAACCTATATGAATGCATATGTGTTTATATTAATGCATGAATGCTTGCTATGATATGTTTGATTGCTATCAATGATAAGGATTAGCTTAAAGATGAAAACAAGATCATCTAGGTCATTTTCAAATAGAAACAAATCAAAAGAAAATCAACTTATAAGCATAATGATCAAATGGTCATTTTGGCCAAAGTTAACTACTAGCCCACTTTGGGCATCTCTAGTAAAAGATTTACAACTGAAACAATTCTACTTCTTTTCACCCCTTGCTAGACTAAGTGAAAATGAACACAAGCAAACTTTACAAATCTACAAAAACCAATTGCAAATCTATTTGGGAGACATTTGAAAATTGAATCAAGTGTAGGTACCTAGATGGCACCTTTTCAAAAACCACTCAAACCAAACAGAACTTGACAATTCCCAGCAACCAGAGATACCTAAGCATGAGACCAACACACCCACCAAAATTCATTCAAAAATTCAAATAATTAGTTCATGTGGCCATTTGATCGAACACTTAGCAGACAAAGTACGAGCTCAACAACTATTCACTGTTTTGATCAATCAATTGATCATCAATTGTACCCAATTTGACTCCACTACCCACCCATGATAACTCCCAGTACACAGCCATGCTGTGGAGCCTCTCCCCTTTCTCGTTGCACCAGTGCCATGTCGTACCCGGGCATGTCCATGCCGGTCGGTCATGGACACGACGCCACACACAACGCTGCCCTCTCCCATGACCACTAGCAAGTAGGCGTGACCTCACCGCACCCCTCTGTCCACCCCTCGACCAATGGCGAGCAGTGGAGAAGCCAGCAGCGCCGCGCCCATTTACTTCTTTGCCATGCCGAGCGCACGCCAGAGCGCCAAAGCCGCCTCGCGCAGCCTCGCCGAGCCTCACTCTCTCTACGCATACCCGCACTCGCCACGTCCCCAGCCACCTCCTAAACACGACCGTTCGCCACCGCGCGCCCCGTGATCACCGTACACGATGACGAATACTTCAGTACCCACACAAGGCACGGACCTCTCCCGACCGATTAAGACCGCCCCTTGCCGCGCCACCATGCGCGTGACTATCGCCGTAATCCACCGCGTCGACCTATGCCCTCCGCCAAGACTATAGCGACCTGTAGCAGCGTCGCCGACGAGCCCAAACCATGCCGCACTGCCTCTCTCACCGGTGTATAAATAGGACCCTTCCCCAGCCTCAAATGGCACACCATTCCACTCCCCTCTCTCTCAGAAACATCCCTGACCTTTCCACGGACCAAGGGGAACACCACATCGCCGAAATTTAGCTGGAGCCCGCCGCTGCAGTGAAGGAAGGGCACCGTTGATTGGAGCCACCCCAGGAGCCGCCGTGGCCACCATTCGACTCGCCGTCATCTACCAGCCCGTTCGCCCCTATCACCGGACCTAGATGGAGCCCTGGTAAGCCTCCGACGACCCCCACCGTGCCGCTAGGTTCAGAATCTTGCACGCCCTCTGCGATGTAGACGATGAACTAGAGCCGTGGGACCAGCTTGTCAGCAGCCCGCTGCGCGCGCGCTTTGCAGTTGGGCCGGCCCAAGTTCTTTCCTGCACGTAGCCCAGCAATTCAAATAGGGATTTTTCATTTAAATCAAAACCCTATTCTGACAGTAGATTCAAAATTGAATTCAGAGAGATGTACTGAACCAAATTGCATGATTCCAATTTTGTTATAAAGGTATTAAAAATATCTACACACTCCCGTTGGATTCAAACTAGTTGAAATGATGGATCACCTATAGTAAAAATAACAAGACAAAGACTTCTACAACTTCAAACATTTTTATAAAATCAACCGTAAATGCTTTTGAGTTGATTCCAACTCTCAAAAATCACATTTGCCATGCTCTATATGAATATGTAAAAATATTTAGTTTTACAAGCATTGACCATGCAGTAGTATTAAAATAATGCTAGATAGGCATTTCCAGTCACTTTAATATTATTAAATAGCAATATTAAATCTTGTAATATATGTGAAACCCTTTAAATCACATTACCAAGTATTGAAATTTGTGGTGATAGCATGTGCCAACATGATCCCATATTTTACTTGAAGAATATTAAATCTTAAGTATTTTTAATGAGTAGAAATTACTTTTCCAAAATAAGATAAATAAGAATGTGTCATTATTTCATGTGATGATTGAGATGATGCTAGATCATCTAGGGTGAGCCCTTGTGTGATAAATAGAAGTAGTGAAGTGTTGTTTGGTGATTGTGTACCTTGTATGTATTTATAGACGCTAGTACCGACCCGGGGTACGACGAGGAGGAATACTTCAAGAAAGAAGAAAAGAACTTCAACAACTGCACTACTCAAGGAAAGCTAACTAATGCAAGCCACTGATGGCTCAATGCATGGCGCCCAGAAAAGTGTTGATGGCTCGTGGTTGATGTAGAGCTCGTTGGGAACCCCAAGAGGAAGGTATGATGAGCACAGCAGCAAGTTTCCCTCAGTTATGAAACCAAGGTTTAATCGAACCAGTAGGAGCAAGGAAACACCTAAAGGTGTTAGTAGCTGAGCTTTGGTAGGGCACACTACCAGTGCTAGTAGCAATGTGGAGACCTACACAACACAACCACAGAACTTTGTCCCCAACTTGCGATGAGGTTGTCAATCTCACCGTGTTTTGTGGAAAACAAAGGATTAAACGTATCGAATGGAAAGAAGTAAAAGTTTGCAGAAAGTAAACACAAAGCAGTAAAAGATTGTAGATTGAATATAAAAGCCAAGGACCGGGATCCATAGTTCAGTAGAGGTGGCTCTCCTTAGATAGATAACATGTTGGGTGAACAAATTATAGCGGGGCAATTGACAAACACCGAGAAAGCAATACATGCATATACTAATCATCTTGACTCCTCTGAGACTTGATTGGGCATTACAACATAATACATAGACCGCCATCCAACTGCATCTATGACTAATAATCCACCTTCAGGTTATCATCCGAACCCCCTCCAGTATTAAGTTGCAAGCAACAGATTATTTCTTTACGAACTGCGTGTAAAGTAAACAATACGATTGTTCTATGAACAAAGGATTGTTGTTTTCTCCCTAGTAGCAACATCACATCTAGTACCTTAGAGATTTCTGTCACTTCTCCAGATTACCAGAGGCATGAACCCACTATCGAGCTTAAATACTAACTCTTGGAGTTGCTAGCATCTACTTGGCCAAGATAGCTACTAACAACAGAAAACATGCAAGATCTCAAATAACAAAGACATGATAGAATCAATAATCAATCTGAAATAGCATCTCAATATCCATCGGATCCCCGCAAACACAACATGTATGAATTACAAATAGATGATCTTGATCATGAACGGAGCTCACAAGATCTAAACATGAAAGCACAAAGGAGGAGAAACCAGTCATCTAGCTACTACATGGATCTGTAGTCGAAGGATGAACTACTCACGTATCACACCGGAGGCTTGCATGGTGATGAAGAAGGCCTCCAGGGTGAATACCCCTCTCCGGCAGGGTGCCAGTAAGAGCTTCAGATCCCTCCCGATCTAGGGATGGAGATGACGGCGGCTACAAACTCTTTCGTGGGTTTTTGATCGGGTACTTAGGGTTTTCGTCCCGAGGGCAACTTATAGGCGGAAGGAGAGGCGAAGGGGTGCCGAGAGCCACCACACCACCCCCTGGCGTGGGCCCAGCCTGGCCGCGTGGCCAGGTGGTGTGGCTGGCCCCTGGCCCTTCTCCGTCTCGTATTCTGGCACTTGATCCCTTCTGGAAAAATAGGCACTTTGGCTTTTGTCCCGTCCAATTCCGAGAATATTCATTTTCTGACTTTCCTGGAACCAAAAACAGCAGAAAACAGGCAGCTGGCACTGTGGCTCTTGTTAATAGGTTAGTCCAAGAAATCATATGAAAAGTACTCCAAAGTTGGAACAAAACACAAGAAAGTGGATAAAACCAAGCATGGAACATCAAAAATTATAGATATATTTGCAACGTATCAACATCCCCAAGCTTAACCCCTGCTTGTCCTCGAGTAGGTAAGTGATAAAAAGAAATAATTTTTGAGGTGACATGCACCATCAAAGTCTTGATCAAAGTATTTGCAAAACATTCAAAGCTGGGATCATAGTACTTCAATCATAACATGAAAGACAAAGGTCTAGCAATAATCAAAGAAACTATGATGCAACATAAAAAGACACAAACAAAAGATTCATGAATAACAATGCTTTGCAAGAAGTTTGTTTGTTTCACATAAAGAAAACATAACATAATAGTATTCAGCTTGTCCCTCAATAGAGTAGCAAATATAAATGCATAGGACACCTTCAACGTTAATAAGAGTGACTAGATACAATAGTTTAAAACAAGCAATAACAAGTTATGCATCAATCAACTAGTCTTGGGACAATGCACATAGAACTAAGAATGGCCACTATGCTCTCAAAGTAGTGCATAAAGATTGAAGGTGGAGACTCAATATAATGGTGGAAGAAAGGCCTTTTGTAAAAGCAAGTAGGGATTCAAGTCTCATAAAGAGCTTCCAAAAATTATGGTACTTATAGCTTTCAGCTCTCATTGCCCCTATCATAAGCATCTTTAAGGTGATTAAGGTTAAAGTGACACAACTAAGAGGATATGCTTGACAAGTTATAAACCGAAATCTCATGCCCCTTACTTACAAAGACCGATCCGCATGCTACTCAACTTCAGTCACGAGTAAGCTCTTGTCATTATAAGTATATGTGTATCATTAAGAACCGCCAACGGGGTACCCCTTGCACATGATACGGGAGTAACCAAAATGACAAGGCAAGCAGACAATGAGCATCTCAGCGATCTTTTTATTTGCTATTTGCATAGGTTTTTATTGAGGATGCTTCATAGAGTGCTCATTACGGTGATGCTGTAAGTTTCCACCATGATTAGGCATGGCTTAGGCTAGCGGCCCAGGGGTTTCTCTAACACACATACAAACTCCATGATCTTACAAGTTCCACTTTTATTTCACACCGCCGGGATCCGTAAGCAAAATAACATGATATCAACAGGGTACAAAGTACAAGTGCAATGTTGAAAGCGTTCCCCATGAAACATGGTTCTGCTAATTTCAACTTATAAAGCGCAAGCATATACGCAACAAAGAAGGACCCAATGGTTCAAGTTTATTAGGGGCAAAAAGTAAAGTGTGCGATCAATTTCGTGAGAGCTTTAATCACTAGTTTTCTCATAACAAGTGAAAGGTAAACAAAAACATGAATATACTTGGAATAGCATAAGCTAGTAGGTAGGTATGGTGGACTCTTTGGAATAACTTGGTTTAGGGAGTTGGATTCATGAGTAGAACTCATACTTTGTTGTGGAGGCTAGCAAAAGACTGGGAGCGACAAACTAAGAGAGCAATAATGGCCATAATCATGCAGAGCGACAAAACATCATTGATCAAAGCATAAAGTGATACTACAAGTTGAAAACTAAAGGATTATAGAGGCTATGGTGACTTGAGATAGTCATAACATGGAATGAGCATGCGCCAAGTCAACCCAAATAAAGCATCAAAGGAGAATACCACTATATTATGCTTTAATAAGCTAAAACAACGCATGATTCATCCAAGGCACATTAAGCAATCTCAATTGTTTATAACAAGGCATGCTATAGCAAAGAATACTAAGCATAAAGCCAAAACAATATCAAGCATGGCATGACAAAGCACAGGCCACAGTCAAAAACAAGCTCTTTTTACCACATAAGTAAGAACTTTCCTACTCTTTTCCAAACCAAACCAAACTATTTGCAAACCAATGTATGAAAGAGGGGGTCCAACCAATTTATTCAAAAAACTAAGCAAACCAAGCAAACTAAAAACCAAAACAAAAACGAAAAATAAGACGCTCCAAGAACAACACAACTGTGCATGAAACAATAAAAATAAAGCGTTTGGAAGAAACCTGGGATTTTTATTGATGAAGAAGGGGGTGCCTTGGGCATCCCCAAGCTTTGACACTTGTACTTCTTGGATATTTCTTGGGGTGACACGCGTGGCATCCCCAAGCTTGAGCTTTAGTCCATCCTTCATCTCATTACTCATTCCTTCCATACACCTGAAATTTTTTCCTTCATACAAAACTTCACACAATATCATTAGCAACATTAGTGCACTTAAGATAAATAAGTCTCAAGGTTCAGTTCTAATCACCAAATAAACTTCCATTAGAACACTAGATACTGTAGCACTTCCCTCAAAAAGCTCAATTTCCCAAAGGAACTCAAGAAGGAACTAACAAGAAGCAAATGCAGAAAATGGCAGAAATCTGTCAAAACAGACCAGCAGGTAAAGGCGAATTTTTTCGAAGACCTTCTGTTGCTCAAATCAAAAAGTGTTGAACTAACGAAAGTTATATAACGACCTGGAGCAGAAGAACAAAAAATTACAGCTCAATGCGACGTACAGAGCTCTCTCAAGAATGTTTACAGTGAAGCACAAAAATCTGTTTCGGGACAGCAACTTTCCCAATCATTACTTCACTCTCATTAGAGGTTACTCTTGGCACAAAAAGCAAATAAAAAGGATAAGGAGAGGTTATTACAGAGGTAATAACTTCCAAGACTCAACTAAAACTCTTGGGTTATCTCCCAACAAGTACTTTTCTTTAATGCCTTTAAGTTAGGCATAAGAAGCAAAGAAAGAATCGAGTGTTCTCAAATGAAGAAGCATTAAGACCATTATTACCATTGTTGGGAGGATATGGCTTATAATTGTTGTTACCAAAATTGTTCCTATAAGCATTATTACCATAAGCATTATTGCCAAAGTTGTTATTTCTTATGAAGTTCACATCAACTTGCTCTTCTTGAGCAACCAAAAAGGCTAAAGGAACATTATTTGGATCAATATGGGCTTTCCCATTAACAAGCATAGACATAATAATATCAATATTATCACTCAAGGAGGAGGTTTCCTCAACAGAATTTACCTTCTTACCTTGTGGAGCTCTCTCAGTATGCCATTCAGAATAATTAACCATCATATTGTCCAAAATTTTTGTTGCAGCACCCAAAGTGATGGTCATAAAGGTACCTCCAGCAGCTGAATCCAAAAGGTTCCTTGAAGAATAGTTCAATCCTATATAAAAAGTTTGGATGATCATCCAAGCAGTCAGTCCATGAGTGGGACAATTCTTTACCAAAGATTTCATTCTTTCCCAAGCTTGAGCAACATGCTCATTATCAAGTTGTTTAAACTTAATTATTTCACTTCTCATGGATATAATCTTAGCAGGAGGATAGTATTTTCCAATAAAAGCATCTTTGCATTTAGTCCAAGAATCAATACTATTCCTAGTTAAGGAATTCAACCATTCTTTAGCTTTTCCTCTCAAAGAGAAAGGAAACAATTTTAGCTTAATAATATCACCATCTATATCCCTATGCTTTTGCATCTCACAAAGTTCAACAAAGTTATTTAGATGGGAGTAGCATCTTCATTACCAATACCAGAAAATTGCTCTCTCATAACAAGATTGAGTAAAGCAGGTTTTATCTCAAAGAAAGTATTTTCAGCCACAGGTGGAGCAATAGGTGTGCTCATAAAATCATTGTTGTTGGTGCTAGTGAAGTCACACAACTTAGTGTTTTTAAGAGTAGTCATTTTTTTGGTTTTCAAATAAGAAAGCAAACAAGTAAAACTAATTTTTTTGTGTGTTTTTGAAGAACAAAACAAGCAAACAAAGCAAAAAGAAAACTAGGCAAAACAAAAACAACAAAGTAAAGAGATTGGTTATGAGGGACTACCCTTGTGAAGATGTCCTTGACACCCTGGCAACGATGCCAGAAAAATGCTTGATGGCTCAATGCACGGCGCCCAGAAAAGTGTTGATGGCTTGTGGTTGATGTAGAGCTCGTTGGGAACAGCAAGAGGAAGGTATGATGAGAACAGCAGCAAGTTTCCCTCAGTTATGAAACCAAGGTTTAATCGAACCAGTAGGAGCAAGGAAACACCCCAAAGGTGTTACTAGCTGAGCTTTGGCAGGGCGCACTACCGGCGCTAGTAACAACGTGGAGACCTGCACAACACAACCACAGAACTTTGTCCCCAACTTGCGATGAGGTTGTCAATCTCACCGTGTTTTGCGGAAAACAAAGGATTAAATGTATCGAATGGAAAGAATTAAAAGTTTGCAGAAAATAAACACAAAGCAGTAAAAGATTGTAGATTGAATATAAAAGACAAGGACCGGGATCCATTGTTCACTAGAGGTGGCTCTTCTTAGATAGATAACATGTTGGGTGAACAAATTACAGCAGGGCAATTGACAAACACCGAGAAAGCAATACATGCATATACTAATCATCTTGACTCCTCTGAGACTTGATTGGGCATTACAACATAATACATAGACCGTCATCCAACTGCACCTATGACTAATAATCCACCTTTAGGTTATCATCCGAACCCCCTCTAGTATTAAGTTGCAAGGAACAGATTATTGCTTTACGAACTGCGTGTAAAGTAAACAATATGATTGTTCTATGAACAAAGGATTGTTGTTTTCTCCCTAGTAGCAATAACACATCTAGTACCTTAGTGATTTCTGTCACTTCCCCAGATTACCAGAGGCATGAACCCACTATCGAGCATAAATACTAACTCTTGGAGTTGCTAGAATCTACTTGGCCAAGATAGCTACTAACAACGGAAAGCATGCAAGATCTCAAATAACAAAGACATGATAGAATCAATAATCAATCTGAAATAGCATCTCAATATCCATCGGATCCCCGCAAACACAACATGTATGAATTACAAATAGATGATCTTGATCATGAACGGGGCTCACAAGATCTAAACATGAAAGAACAAAGGAGGAGAAACCAGCCATCTAGCTACTACATGGATCCGTAGTCGAAGGATGAACTACTCACGCTTCACACCGGAGGCTTGCATGGTGATGAAGAAGGTGATGGGTTCGTAGCATGGAAAACAAAAAATTTCTACCGCAAGAACGAACAAAACCCAGATCTAATCTAGATAAAAGCCAAGATCTAATCTATTAGACATGTGCAACGAGATAGAAAGGAACTAACCCTCGTAGATCCGAAAGCGTTAACGAGATTAGATCTCGTGGTTGATGTACTCGATCACTTGCCGATCTCAAGATCGTGTGGACGATCCTTCCGGCGTCGCGTTCCAGCAGCGCTTCCGCAGTCGGTCAAGTGGACGATCCTTCCGGCGCCGCGATTTGGCAGCGCTTCCGCAGTCGGTCACATGTGCGGAGTCGAAGAAGACCTTCCTCTCCCCGTTCCAGCGAGCAGCGGAGGTAGTAGATCTTCTCCACGGAATCCCAGCAGCACGACGGCGTGGTGGTGGTGGTGGAGTAGAGAATTCTGCCGGGCTTCGCCTATGCCTGTGCAGAAGAAAGGAGGAGGAGAGAGGCGGCAGAGATTGGGAGTATGGAGCAGGGCTTGGAGGGGGCGCCCGTGCCCTTCTATTTAAGGGGGGAGGCGCGCCTGGGGAGGGGGAGTCCTAGTAGGACTCCCCTCCTATGGCCGGCGGTGGGAAGGGGGAGGAGTCCTCCTCCCCCACGAATCCGTGTCTTGCCCCACTAGGTTTCCTTTGACCCTTTCTTGGTTTTCAAGCAAACTCCAAGAAATCCTCTAGAACCTTCCAGAACATTCCGAAACCTTCTAGAATCTCCATACAAACACTCCGGAACATTTCCTAACTTAGAAAATGATCCCCAATATATGAATCTTATTCTCCGGACCATTCCGGATCTCCTCGTGATGTCCCGAATCCAATCCGAGACTCCGAACAACATTCGGTCTCCAACGCATATTCCATATCTACTTAAAACAACTTCGAACCTTAAGTGTGTCACCCTATGGTTCGTGAATATGCAGACATGACAGAGACACATCTCCTATCAATAACCATCAGCGGGACCTGGAGATCCATAATGGCTCCCACATACTCAACGATGAATTCGTGATCGATTAAACCACTTACATACGAAACCAATTCCCTTTGTCACGCAATACTATACTTATCCGAGGTTTGATCGTCAGCATCTCCATACCTAGTTCTACCTCATTACTGATAAGTACTCTTTACTCGTTCCGTGACGTGTCATCCCTTGTGACCTAGTCACATGCTTGCAAGCTAACTAGATGACATTCCACCGAGAGGGCCCAGAGCATATCTATCCGTCATATGGATGGACAAATCCCAATCTTGGTCCATGCGCTTCAACACATACTTTCAGAATACCCAATGACACCTTTATGACCACCCAGTTATGAAGCGGTGTTTGATGTCATCAAAGTACCCATCCGGTGATGGTGATTAACACAACCTCATGGTCGAAGGATTAGGTTACTATGCATTTAAAAGCTTATAGCAATACGAACTTAATGACTTGATCTTATGCTACGCTTACTATGGATGTGTGTCCATCACATCATTCTCCTAATGATATGATCTTGTTATTAACGACATCCAATGTCCATGATCAGGAAACCATGATCATCCATTAATCAACAAGCTAGTTTAACAAGAGGCTTACTAGGTACTCTTTTATGTTTACAAAACACACATGTATTAGTGTTTCCTAATAATACAATTATAGCATGGGATGTAAACATTTATCATAAACATAAAGATATAATAATAACCACTTTTATTATTGCCTCTTGGGCATATCTCGAACAGTCTCCCACTTGCACTAGAGTCAATAATCTAGTTAAAAACTTGTGCATTCAACACCTATGGCTTTCTGGTGTTGTATAGACACTATTGCTAGTGGTAAACATAATCTTTTGGATCTGACACTTCCAGGTCCGTGTGTATTTGCATGTCCTTGCGTCTCTACGTATTACTCATTCTCCAGTGAGATGGCATTGTATAAATTTGGTCCTTTGGTGAGACCTTTAGTTCCTTCGGCTCAAAATATGTTGATATTATTGTCACACAATATATCTTCATAGTATTAGCCCGCTAGGAACCACACCTAGTTTGATAACAAACTACTTGACGCAAATGCCCTCATTTACTGCTATAATAGTAGTCATATACTTAGCCTTTTGTTGTAGTATTTGTTACAATGTTTTAACTTTGGTACTCAACCAAATCCGTTATGGAACTTCCTCTCCATTACATTGTGCCACCCATAGTTTAAATTGAGATAAATTTAATTTGTATCTTGTGACAAAATTAATATCAATGTAACGCTTTACAATGAACTACCTTTAACTATTTGTCACTTATACATGGTATATTCTTAGTTCTTCCAAAGCTCATAAGAATATCTTTACTATTGTCCAATGATCATCTTATGAATCATTCTGGTATATGCTCATAACATTTAGAGCATAGGACATATCTGGATGTGTACATCTCAAAGAATGATTGATCAAAATATTCTTGTGATTTCACCAAGTGTCAAAACACTTGAATGTCGTGTCAACACACTCGAATCTTGATTCAGTCCTTTCTGTGCGTCAAGAACCTTTCTTGTTGTTTTCATATTGAACTCATTCAACGTCTTATCTATGTACATTTGGCAAAACCATATTAGCGCCTCAATCTATCCATATAGACATTGATGCCTAATTCTTGGGTTATGCCTAAGTCTTTCATCAAAATGAAATTCTTAACCTGTGTCAATACAAGATACATCATTTCTAATCAATAATATGTCCTCTACATAATGTATTAGAAATATGTCTCAGCGCTCCCACTTAATTTCTTGCAAATGCAAGCATCTTCATCATCTCCGATGAATTTAAACTCTTTTAACAGTTTCATCATGGTGAAGATTCCAACTCCGCTATGCTTACTTCCACCATTGAAGTTTTGCATACTCTTTTAGCATCCTTTGAATTAACAAAACCCTTTGGACCGTGTCATGTACACGTCCTAGGTAACCATTCTATTAGATAAACTTGTTTTGTTTGTTCAACTACCATATACCAAAATATATGTAGTGGTTGCTACATTAATCCGTCCAGAGTAAATATTGCTATGAAAGATCAAATCTTATCATAGTCAATTCCTTGAACATTGTCGTAAACTCTTTCCGACATGTTGACTATTTCATAGATTTGAAACATCCATGTCTATTTCTTTATAGATCCAAACACGACCGATAGGCTTCACGCCTTTCCGGAGGGTCTTCAAAGTTCAGAAACTTGATTTCTCGTGTATGGATGCTATCACGGATTCCATGACTTCTAGTCATTTTATGGAGTCAGGGCCCATCATCGCTTCTTTGCATGTAGTCGGTTCATCATTGTCAAAACAATAATGATTTGCTTTATCAAATCTTACTATTTGATTCTTACCGACCCACACGGTTCTATAGGAACTCTGATCTCCGAGATCACACCTTTTGTAATCACGAGAGCCATGAGCATTGTGGCCATCACCGGGACACTTTCCGGCGCTGCGCTACTTAGCACATATAGCTAAGGTTCAGCAACCTTATCAAAGTTCTATTGTCCTCCCACTTAACTTTTCACGAAAAATTCCTTCTTAAGAAACTTGACGTTCCAAGTAACAAACTCTTTTGTCCTCGGTGTTATGGAGAAATTCCCAACAAATTCTTTGGGATAACCTACAAAGACGTGCTTATCCGACTTTGGTTTGTAAACATTTTACTTATGCATAACATACCAAAATTTAAGAACAGACAATTCGGGTTTTATCCCAAACCATGACTTATATGGTGTCATTTCAACGGATCACGATGGAGCTCTTTTCAGTGTAAAAGCGGTAGTCACTAAAGCTTTAATCTTTAAAATATAATGGCAGTTTTATAAATGACACCTTTGATCTTACCATGTCAAACAAAGTTTCATTACATATCTTGAACACTCCATACTCCTATGGTGTTTTGGGAAATGCAAATCCATGGAACGATTCCTCAAAACTTAGGTGTTTTGCTAAACTTGTAACTCAAACATCTTTCTTTATGATCCAATCATAAACTCTTTTATTTTCTTGTTACAATGATTTTCCACTTCATCTTGAAAGTCTTTGAACATTTTTCAAATGTTTCATACTTCTTCCTTATTGAGCAAGTATATACATATACTCACTCAAATCTTTGGAGAAAGCATATGAAGTTGAAATCTATCGCCCACGACTACACATAATGGACTATATACATCAATATGTACAAATTCCAATCAGTTAGTCGTCCGTTCCTCTTTTGGCCTACGAACGGAGGTTTAATTATCTCCAGGAAAGTATCACAAGCGTCATTTGATCAAAATCAAAGACTCCAAAAATCCATCAACATGGAGTTTCTTCATGTATCCCTTTCAATATAATTTAAACGGCGATGTCACTTTGCAAGTGATCTTTCAATCATTTGTCTTGCGAGATTTTAGCAATAGTGTTTATGGATGTGATTTCTCCCACCAGACTTGTAAAAGTTCATCCATCCTTTATGGAATACGGTAATTACTTGAACAACCATTGTTCTCGTAATACCGGAACAAAATAACAAATCTTGAAGGCTAGGTTTGATGTCAACGAAAAACACAATAACACTTTATTTGTTTTCGATGAACATCATCACTTATTCTCTTGCTAGTTACTTAGGCCATTGTAGTTCATGAATTACGTTGTCCTGTATGACATAGCATACCAACCAATTCGGTATCCAATACCGGAGAACCACATTGTTTAACAAGCAAGGAATACAACCATAACATGTATATCTTCTATATGCCTAAGTTGGACATCTCCAATCTTTTCTTTTCTGCCAAATATTTTATAGATTCTCTTTCAGCAATTTCTTTTCTTTTAAAAGAATCTATCAACATCAATAGCGGTGTCATCAACATGACACATGGTACAAAGCGTATATAGTCAACTACTAATACCTTTGGACTTGCACTTTGAGGTGGATCACCATCATCAAATGTTTGGTGTTCTTTCAAAAATCCATTCTTTAGTAATCTTTTAGCGTAGTAAACATTTTACTTAGATCTTCTATTCATCCTTATCATGAATACTTTCATGATCAAGCTGCTATAGCTTATAAAGGTGAATTGTGAGTATACTGTTTCTTTTTCAAAACCTTTTGGAGGATTAGGACGACTAGCGTCTCCAACCTTCACAAATTCTCATCAAATGTGAGGACGTATACTCTATCATGTTGTAACCAACACATTGTTTTAGATATCGCAATACCTTTCACATATGATGGTTTCTGAAACATTGCTTTCAGCTCTTAGATAAACTTGATATTAAAAACAATCTTTTGAGTATCAAGAATCATGGAGGCAAACATGATACATTAGATACTAACACTGGAATTGTTACTCTTGATTTAATACTATTTATTAAACTTCATGGAGTAAATGGAGTTTGTTGAAAGTTTGCAATAGGACTTATAAATTTTAAATTGACACTCAAAACAATACGATACCAGTTCGTAAAGCAAATATCCAGAATTTCTATAGTTCCACTATCTCAACTATAACTAAGCGTAAGGTGGTGAACGGATGCCAATGACTACGAAAAACTATGAAAATTCACTTTGATTGTGTTTATGATAAATTGAGTTCGACTAATCCAAATTACAAATGAACTCCCACTCAAAACAACATCCCTCAAGTTGTTTTAGTGATTACATGAACCAAATCCACTACACCAAGTCCAATCATCACGTGAGATGATGTAGCTTTAAAGGCGAACAATCAACATGTTCATCATATCATCCATATGACTCATGCTTTACCTTTCGGTATTCTGTGTTCCGAGACCATGTCTGTACATGCTAGGCTCGTCAAGGTTAACCTTAGTTTCTACATGTGCAAATCTGGCTTGCACCCGTTGTATGCACACGTAGAGTCTATCACACCCGATCATCACGAGATGCTTCGAAACGACGAGTCTTAGCAACGGTGCCAACTAAGGACGAACACTTTATTACTTGATATTTAGTGAGAGGGATCATCTTATAATGCTACCGTCGCGATCTAAGCAATACAAGATGCATACAGGATTAACATCACAGGCAATTCATAATATGTGATATGATATGGCCTTTCTGCTTGTGCCTTTGATCTCCATCTCCAAAGCATGGACAAGATCTCCATCATCACCAGCGTGGCGTCAAGGTCCGTGGCGCCGCTTCATGGTTGTCCATCACCACCAACAACTATTACAACTACTTGGAATAAAGCTATTACATGATGAAATAGACACGCAGGTCTTAAACAAAATTTAAAGACAACCATTAGGCTCCTGCCGGTTGCCATATTACAATAAGGATCATTGCATACATCAAATATAATCACAATCACATAATGGCCATATCA
Organism: Avena eriantha; assembly: GCA_910589775.1. Lineage (NCBI taxonomy): Eukaryota > Viridiplantae > Streptophyta > Magnoliopsida > Poales > Poaceae > Avena > Avena eriantha. Next base: position 312,104,663 of record OU342743.1, read on the forward strand.
CATCACAAAACCCCTGCAAAAACGAGTTAGACGCCACTAATTTTCTTTGCATGTTTTACGTGGCTTGGGGCTTTCGAATAAGAACGGATCTTACCTACGAACATGAACCACAACGTTGATACAAGTGTTGTCAGATGCTCATTGTAAATTGAATCTTAACTATGGTGGGAGAGACAGACACCCGCAAAGCCACTTCTGCAAAGCAAGTTGCACGTCAAGCGTGGAGCAAGTCTCATGTGCGATGTCATGTAATGTTAGCCCGAGCCGCTTCATCCCACCATGTCGCAAGATGCAAAGTACACGCTAAGACACCGTCAACAAAAGCATCAACGCCCACAAAAACATTGTGTTCTACTCGTGCAACATATCTACGCATAGATACGGCTCTGATACCACTGATGGGTTCGTAGCATGGAAAACAAAAAAATTCTACCGCAAGAACGAACAAAACTCAGATCTAATCTAGATAAAAGCCAAGATCTAATCTACTAGACATGTGCAACGAGATAGAAAGGAACTAACCCTCATAGATCCGAAAGCGTTAACGAGATTAGATCTCGTGGTTGATGTAGTCGATCACTTGCCGATCTCAAGATCGTGTGGACGATCCTTCTGGTGTCGCGTTCCAGCAGCGCTTCCGCAGTCGGTCAAGTGGACGATCCTTCCGGCGCCGTGATTCCGCAGCGCTTCCGCAGTCGGTCACACGTGCGGAGTCGAAGCAGACCTTCCTCTCCCCGTTCCAGCGAGCAGCGGAGGTAGTAGATCTTCTCCACGGAATCCCAGCAGCACGACGGCGTGGTGGTGGTGGTGGAGTAGAGAATTCTGCAGGGCTTCACCTATGCCTGTGCAGAAGAAAGGAGGAGGAGAGAGGCGGCAGAGATTGGGAGTATGGAGCAGGGCTTAGAGGGGGCGCCCGTGCCCTTCTATTTTAAGGGGGGAGGCGCGCCTGGGGAGGGGGAGTCCTTGTAGGACTCCCCTCCTATGGCCGGCGGTGGGAAGGGGGAGGAGTCCTCCTCCCCCACGAATCCGTGTCTTGCCCCACTAGGTTTCCTTTGACCCTTTCTTGGTTTTCAAGCAAACTCCAAGAAATCCTCTAGAACCTTCCAGAACATTCCGAAACCTTCTAGAATCTCCATACAAACACCCCGGAACATTTCCTAACTTAGAAAATGATCCCCAATATATGAATCTTATTCTCCGGACCATTCCGGATCTCCTCGTGATGTCCCGAATCCAATCCGAGACTCCGAACAACATTCGGTCTCCAACGCATATTCCATATCTACTTAAAACAACTTCAAACCTTAAGTGTGTCACCCTACAGTTCGTGAATATGCAGACATGACAGAGACACATCTGCTAGCAATAACCATCAGCGGGACCTGGAGATCCATAATGGCTCCCACATACTCAACGATGACTTTGCGATCGATTGAACCACTTACATACGAAACCAATTCCCTTTCACGCGATACTATACTTATCCGAGGTTTGATCGTCAGCATCTCCATACCTAGTTTTACCTCGTTACTGATAAGTACTCTTTACTCGTTCCATGATGTGTCATCCCTTGTGACCTAGTCACATGCTTGCAAGCTAACTAGATGACATTCCACCGAGAGGGCCCAGAGCATATCTATCCGTCATATGGATGGACAAATCCCAATCTTGGTCCATGCGCTTCAACACATACTTTCAGAATACCCAATAACACCTTTATGACCACCCAGTTATGAAGCGGTGTTTGATGTCATCAAAGTACCCATCCGGTGATGGTGATTAACACAACCTCATGGTCGAAGGATTAGGTTACTATGCATTTAAAAGCTTACAGCAATACGAACTTAATGACTTGATCTTATGCTACGCTTACTATGGGTGTGTGTCCATCACGTCATTCTCCTAATGATATGATCTTGTTACTAACGACATCCAATGTCCATGATCAGGAAACCATGATCATCCATTAATCAACAAGCTAGTTTAACAAGAGGCTTACTAGGGACTCTTTTATGTTTACGAAACACACATGTATTAGTGTTTCCTAATAATACAATTATAGCATGGGATGTAAACATTTATCATAAACATAAAGATATAATAATAACCACTTTTATTATTGCCTCTTGGGCATATCTCCAACAGAAGGCCTCCAGGGTGAATTCCCCTCTCCGGCAGGGTGCCGAGAAGAGCTTCAAATCCCTCCCGATCTAGGGATAGAGATGATGGCGGCTACAGACTCTTTCGTGGATTTTTGATCGGGTACTTAGGGTTTTCGTCCCGAGGGTAATATATAGGCGGAAGGAGGGGCCGAGGGGGTGCCGGGAGCCACCACACCACCCCCTGGCGCGGGCCCAGCCTGGCCACGCGGCTAGGTGATGTGGTCGGCCCCTGGCCCTTCTCCGTCTCGTATTCTGGCACTTGATCCCTTCCGAAAAAATAGGCACTTTGGCTTTTGTCCCGTCCAATTCCGAGAATATTCATTTTCTGACTTTCCTGGAACCAAAAACAGCAGAAAATAGGCAACTGGCACTGTGCTCTTGTTAATAGATTAGTCCAACAAATCATATAAAAAGTACTCCAAAGTTGGAACAAAACACAAGAAAGTGGATAAAACCAAGCATGGAACATCAAAAATGATAGATACATTTGCAATGTATCAGCCACTATGCAAGATAACCTATGCAAGATGCACCATGCATGCTTGGTTATGCAACTTTGATTCTACCAATCCCAATTTTATTCCAAGCTTTACTTTTCCCTTTACTAAAGTTTCTTATCTAGTTAATAAAGTGTGATTAGTGGAAAATAGGATGGATACCACCAAGATCATAGAACTAGTCTTGGGTACTTATACTTGATTAGCACCCCTGAATAATGATACCCTCAATACTAGTGGCTAGTGCTAAGATAAACTAGATCACTTTAGATGGGAACACTTGGAGAAAATGATTATGAAAACCTTGGAATGATGATTCATTCTATTGAAATGTTTTGACATCTGTTATGAAACACAATGATTTGGAGATGATACTGAATGAGGCATGTGCCTTGACTTTGATAAAAACTGATGGTTGGGTTCGGATGCGATACCATTCCAATTTTACCGTACAACCACAATACTTGAGTTGGGTAGCGCTTAACTGGAAGTTTATATGTCTTAGTATGTGTTCCCTTGTGGAAGAGGTTGAGCTGAGGCTACCTCACGAATATGAATGTCCACCTATGCAGTTCCCGGGATGGAAGTTGGCCATGGCTGGGAGGCCAAACTCATAGGGAAGGTGCCTATACTAGGGTGTGTAATTGAAAGGTTAGGATTGATTATCCGCATACCAAGTATGATGATTCAGGGTTATCCCTGACGAATGTATCGAATCTTGTGATGAAAGTGTACCACCTCTCTAGAGTGTCAAACTATTCGAATAGCCGCGTCCACGGTTATGGACAGTTGGAGTGGCCATACTGTTCCATTGTTAGATGTTTTTTAAATGACTTGTGATTTAAGCAATGACTTTGACTTGACCACAACAGAGTTGTGAACATGAAAACTAGGTTCCCACTTAAGTGATGTAGATAACTAAATTAGGTATTTACTCCTAAGTCCTCCTGGAATAAACCTGGCTTTTTGCAAACAAACCTAGAGCTTAATATTCCTACTAGTTTTACCTTACTTATGTTAGTGATAGTTTGCAAGTACTTAAAGAGTACTCATGGCTTTGTCCCTGGCTATCCCATGGCTAGACTATGAGGATGACTACCCGGAAGATGGACAACAGGAGGTCTATGATAACTAGGATCATCTCCCATCGTCAGCATTGCTTGTGACCATGAAGATGGAGTCTACTACGTTTATTTCCGCTGCTCTGATTTGTATTAAGACTTGAACACGAGATCAACTATTTGTAAGAATATTATGGTTTGTAATGGATGATGTACTGTGGTACCAATTCTGTTATGTCTTGCAAAAATGGTAATCCTGGGGTTGCGATGTATGGCATAACAAGCATATGGACTTAAAAATCCGGGTGTTGACAGGGACTAAAGGAAAATAAGAAGGGCGGAGGTGATGGCCTACAAGAGCACATCTTCATTAGAGCATGTTTTCGTGAAAGTATTAGTTCTAGTTTTTATATCGACCCTAATAAGGATCTTAGGAAAATCTTTATCTACGGTGTTTCGGTCGCACTCAAGGTGTCGCTTTTCTTGAGTGAATTTCCTGCAAGAGTTGACATGGACATGAATGAGTGGAAATGAAGTGGTTTTGAGTATTGAACAATACTTAAAATAAATAACATAAAAGTAAAATAGCACGGAGTTTGTTTGTGGTTTTCCTGCAGATGAAAGGTTTGGCGCATAGAGAAACGGTTCATGCTGATAGCGAATGTGCCAAATGGAATAAAATGCGATAAGTGATTGTAATACTTCTTATTCATATGTGAGTAGGCAAGAAACCATATGCCAATCAAGAGTCCTCTTGGTAGATTTTTCTCGATTCCAATGATCCTTCTTCCTATTACCAAAGCCATGGTCAGCACATCAATAAAGGTCTTTCAACGAGATCAAGACTTTAAAATTGATGGTTCCTTGTTGTCCTCAAGTTCTACTAGCTCCTCTTTGGTCTCGGCTATCTCACTTAGGGTTTACCGATTAACTAGTAAACAAGTTCAAATCTATGAGATCTCGGGATCATGTTACCCCAGCCCTTAAATTGGATAACAAGCATTAGGAATACATAGATAATCATTCTCACAATATAATAATCACGACAATAATCATAAATAGACATAAATAAGAGAGGCACATCACATCTCACCAATTCCCTACATATCCCACGTGCTATGGGGATTTACCCGCACATGATAAGAGAATAGATCAAAGACATAATCATATTGCAGATGGAAATCATCTAAACTTTATTATAGAAAACCACAATAACATTGAAGATCAAATTGAATATAAGACAAAAGTAGGAATAGAGGTTCAAAACCCTAATCTTACAAGTATGAATGTCTCTCAGTACAAGTAGGAATTATGGTGGTTTGATGATCAAGAGGCTAGATATCTTCGAAGGATGAGGTGCAGTTCTTTTCCTTCTTCAGATCTGAGCTCCTCTCTTCCGGATGGTGTGTGGCAGCTGTGTTCATATTTTTCCCTATTTGTCTTCACGAAAGATGCTTGTATTTATATAACAAAGACGATTACGTCTGGTATATGTGGCCTCTTACTGTACGGTAGGCCATTAAAGCCTTTGTAAGAGGCCAAAGTGTGGGATTAGCAATGCACCCAAATTTACCATATGTACCATCTCCAGATGGAGATCCATGTAAAGCACACATATCTCGGGGCTGGTCATTGCCCTGGGTATCCCTTCCCAAAAATAGAATTCACCAAGAAGGTGGTGAAGTAGCGAATGGTGGGATTCTATATGGGGCAGTCTTCTTCCGCATGTAATCAATGTTCCTATGATTAGAAATTTGCTCCCAAGAAAACATTGCCTCTGAGAGGACTTCTTTAGTAATATCGAGCTCTCCCTTGGGAGAACCCGAAGAAATCACAAATCTCATAGAATGTAAGACTTTTGGGCTGCCCATTAAGTACAAAACTTATAGTGCAACGACATTGTTGGAGTGCAAGGTCATCATGGAAGGTCGATAAGAACTTCCACGTGGAGCACTTGAAAGTGTCGATAGCGAGGGTGACAAAGGCGGTCATACCAGCATTCTCAGCCATCATGTCGAAGTCTTCCTTCAAACCATGGCGAGAGAGGAAGTCATTGTGCATCCACTTGGTGGACACCACATTGCGAGAGCTCACTCTCGTGTAGTCGTTGTTCATGGCACACTTTAGAGCATCCCCCTCCTGGCGCCTCTTCTTTGATCCTGGTGCAGTGGAGCTTCCAAAGGGTCCCAATCCTCCCGAGTTCCCTCTGGGAAAAAAAACCTTCTAATATTCATTGCATTGAAAATTTTCAAAACAAAATTATATGCATAAGGTTTCTATTACATAAACAGATGATTACCGGAATCCTAATGTGAGGAATCAACAGGAATTTAAAAATATTAAGAACTCATCTAGATAGCAAATGTGAGGGATTCAACCATGGATTTCAGAAAATAAAGCATGGATCCGGTGAGAAACTTACAAATGTGAAGATTCCCCAACTCAAACAATTAAAATCAGTGAAGAATCAAGGATTCTAGGAGGTTAGGGTTTGAGTTTGAGAGACAAAGAGAGAGAAAAGGGAGGAAGAAGATGGATGGTTGGGCTGCCCAGCCAGCCGCCGTCAATTTTGAGTGGCGACGCACTCGGTACGGGTGCGTCCTGCCCATACTGGTGGTCGTCACCGTTGGATAGGTTAGTTATGGTTTGAGTTTGAACCTGAGCCTTGGTACAGGCACGCGGTACGGGCGCATCCGATCGTACCGCTGATTGTTATTCGTTCAGTAGCCTAGAAGAGAACGTTGCTTTCTTCATCGAGAAACAGTACGGGCGCGCGGTACGGGGTCATCCGACCATACAGTAGCTCATTAAAGGCTCTGTTTCGGTAGATCAAATTATGTTTCCTCTAGGTCTTCGGTACGGGCGCGCGATACGGTGCCTTCTGGTCGTATCGGTGATTGTTAAAGGCTCTGAAGGCCTCCTTCTTGTTTTATTTTCAATTCCTTCCTCCAAACTTGAACCACAACTTCTTATCAGCCTATTTCCTCCGCAAAACTTTGTATACAAGAGTTTTATCAGAAAAACTAAAATAAAACAAAGAAATAACTATACTACCTTTATTCAAAGTTGGGTTGACTCCCATTAAGCATTTATTTTGAATTGGTTGATTTGACTCAGCCAACCTCTGAGTCTTTGGCACATACCTTGGGCTGCCCTTCATCGAGGGTACTTAGCACTTGAACATGTTTAGGTGGTGGTACATATTTTCCATCTTGTTCTTGTTTCTTCGGGAAATAACAAACAATCTGATCATCATAGGTGTTGAAGACAATTTTCCCGCTAGTGCAATCAACATTAGCTCCTGCAGTACTAACAAAGGTCTTCCAAGGATGATTGAAAGTTTTCATCTTTAGGAACATCAAGTATAATAAAGTTAGTAGGTATGCCATGTTGATCAATTCTAAGTAAAACATCTTCGATCATACCCATGGGTTGTTTAGTGGTTTTATTAGCCATCTGCAAGGTAATGGAAGTATGATAGTTATATCCAAGATTCAGTTTCTTAAAGAGGGAATAAGAAAAGATACTAACACCTGCACCTCAATCACATAGAGCATTGAGTATGTTAGTTTTTCCAATAGCACAAGAAATAGTTGGTATACCAGGATCCCCAAGCTTAGCAGGAAGCTTATCAACATAGCTTGTCATTACTACTATAGTCTTAGTTACCGTTTTCTTTCTATTAAGAATATGTCGCATGAACCTTTTGTAAGTAGGAATTTGAATTGCACCAGCTAAAGGAAGTTCTAAACGAATATTACTTAGAGCCTCAGAAAATGAGTCATGGACACTCTTATCAGGTTCATATTAAACACGGTTAGGATAAGGGATTTTCTTTTTAGTTGGTTTTACCTTCTCCTTTACCTTGGGTGTCGGCTCAACATCTTTTTTGTTGTTCTTCTTCATTGTCGGCTTCTGATTTTCAACTTGTTTTTCCTTTGATATAATCATCTCTTCCTCTTGTTCATGGCTAAGCTCAACTTCTGTCGGATCAATAGTTTCAGCATCAGAGTCATATTGTTTATCTTCTGCCTCTTCCTCTTCTTGATTTTCCATTGAAGTTTATTTCTCTTTTATTTGGGCTTCAAGGTTAATCTCATCTTGTGGATCAACAAGGTCCTCTTATTCTTGACTTGTTTCTTGAGTATCATTTTCCTTCCAGGCCTATTCTTCTTAATACTAAGGTGGTCCTAGAGGTTCTTGTGTTTCTGTACCATGTCTAGTAACAGTATTTGTAGATACAATATTGTAATCATGATTAATTTTACTTAAAATCAAAGCTTAGTCTCATCTATTTGATCACATTCAACTTTAACCATACTAATATGTTCATCAAGATGTCTAGCAGCATGTCCTAGATCATCAAAAATTGCAGTCAATTCTTTTACATCTTTCTTGTTGAGCATGAGGTGTTTATTATAACTATCACAGAACTAAAGTTGTTGATGTTTACATTGTTGTATATAACGATTTATTTCATCTTCTTCTATAAAAGTTTGGAGAACATCAAGTTGACTTAAGGCATAAGTTCTAGAGTTATATAAAGAATACATTTCTTTGGTTTAATATCTTCAACATGATTATACTTCTCATCATTGAAGGATCTTACTGCGAAAAGATCTATGCATTCAAGTAGTGTCAACTTGCTCAAAGTTCCTCCTGTAGTCAAATCAATCATTTGTTTGGAGTTGTCAGTGAGTCCATTATAAAAATATTGTATGATAAATGCTCCTTAAAATAGTTATTTGGGACTTTCATAATCATCAAAAAAAATATTTCCCATGCTTGTGAGAAATTTTCTCCAAATATATGAAAGAAATTAGCTATATCACGCTTGATCTACAGAATCTTAGTAAATGAGCAGAATTTTTTCATGAATTCTTGGATGCAATTCGTGCAACTTTTTATAATGTGTCTAGGTTAGGATTGTCACAAAGAAAAAGCTTTATCTTTTAGTGACCATTGGAAAAGTTTAAGAAGTATAAATTTATTTTGGTAGTCCAGGTAGTTTAAGAGTATCACAAAGGTCATGAACCTTCGTCTGATGATCACTTGGATCTTCATCTTATCTTCCTGCAAAAGCAATTTCTTTCACCATATATATTAGCTCAAGATCTATTTCGAATTCCATGCCTTCAAGATCAGGATAGAGAATAGGTATTCTCGTAAGATGCCTAGATGAATTCCCATAATCTCCCAAAGATTTATTAGGCTCTACTACCCTTCGGGTGATGGTCAAATCTACCATAAAAAGGAATCAAACTATTCACGTCTATAGAACATGAGTTAGAAAAATTTCAATAAATTCTAGGCATCTTTAAATTAGTACTTGTTCAATATAGGTAGGAAAATAATCTCTTCCGAAATGTGTAGATCCTCTATATATTCAACAAATATCATAAATGGTTTCAACACTTACTGATGTCAAGAAACAAAAATTTAGCACTTAGCTCCCCGACAACGGTGCTAGAAAATAGCTTGATGGCCTGCAAGAGCATAGGTTCATTAGAGCATGTTTTCGTGGAAGTATTAGTTCCAGTTTTTATGTCGTTCCCAATAAGGAGCTTAAGAAAATGTTTATTTGCCGCGTTTCCGTCACACTCAAGGTGTCACTTGTCTTGAGTGAATTGAATGCATGATTTTAGGTATAAATGAATGAGTAGAAAGGAAGTGGTTTTGAGGATTGAATGGTACTTAAAGTAAAAAAACATAAAAGTAAAATAGCACAAAGGTTGTTTGAGATTTTCCTGTAGATGAAAGATTAGGCGTGGAAAGAAATGATTCATGGTGATAGTGAATGTGCCAAATGGAATAAAATAGGATAAGTGATCGTAATACTTCTTATTCATATGTGAGTAGGCAAGCAAGCCATATACCAATCAAGAGTCCACTTGGTAGATTCTTCTCGATTCCAATGATCCTTATGCCTATTACCAAAGCAATGGTCAACACATCAATAAAGGTATTTCGACCAGATCAAGGCTTTAAACTTGATGGTTTCTTGTTGTCCCCGAGTTATACTAGCTCCTCTTTGATATCGACCATGTCACTCGGGGGTCACCGATTCACTAGTAAACAAGTTCATACCTATGAGATTTTAGGATCATGTTACTTGGGCCCTTAAATTGGATAACAAGCATTATCCATACATAGATAATCATTCTCACAATATAATAATCATGACAATAATCAAAAATGGATGAAAATAAGAGAGACACATCACATCTCACTAATTCCCAACATCTCCGACGTGTATCGGTATTTAGTCACACACGAGAGGAGAATAGATCAAAGACATAATCATCTTGTAGATTTAAATCATCTCAACTTTACCGTAGAAAATATTAGTTTTTATGGTAAGCTAGATGATGGCATTAATTTATCAACTCTGTGTCTCGAGGACGGAAAAAAATTAGCTTGGGGATATTGATAAGTACAAATATGATGCATATTTAAGCATATAGATTATTCATATTGCCACTCATATCATGCTATATCTAGCTACAACTATGCCTATTTTGCATGATTACTAGTTCTCATTCATTTTTATATGTGTGTTGCACAACTATTAGTTTTTATTAGGATTTTATTATTTTTCCTTGTCTTTGACTTGGGTGTAGGTGTTGTGATTGATTATGGATAAAGCAAGGGAAGAGGAGCCAAGAGGATGCAATATGGAGGAGCTGCGGCCACCAGACTTAGCCATTTGAGGGGTAAAAAGTGATAATTTCTATCATCTCAATATCATGATCTAATACCATGGTGTTGTAGCTCTCGTCCATATGAGTCCAATGAGACAAAGAACACCCAAATCAGAGTTCGTATGAACAAACAGTGGCCAAAATACGAAAGCATCTACAAGCGTAACGACCGTCTGTACGGACGCGGTCGGTCGTACTGCCCGCCTATACCGCGGGTTCTGGGCGACGAAAACCCCCCAAACCGACGCGCTTCTTCACCATTTTGCCTCATGTTCATTCCTAGACCTTCCTTAGGTCATAGGCAACGTAGGAGGGACAATTGGGGGCCCTCCTAGGCCTATATAAAGAGGAGAATGCCCCATCCTCACATGCCTCCACGTCGGAGCCCTTCCATCATGGCATCTCCATAGCTGCCACACCTCCAAGATCTAAATCTCCATCAACACCTCCACACCGTCCAAGCAAAAAGAAGAGGAGAGGGAGGCCATCACCATCACCACAACACCACACACCGGGCGCCGGCTTCATCACCATCTCCATCAACACCTCCATCTCTCTATCCCTTGTCCTAAATCTTGTATTTTTAAGATTGAACATGATCATCTCAATGAATTACTTTTTGTATTTATATTAACCTATCTTTGAGTAATCGATCCAGTTCTAAGTTGTGGTATGATCTAGTATGCAATCCTAGACTATGTGGTTTCATATATTATATGTATTGCTCTCTCTTCTAGTGACAAAGAGGAGATGGGCTTGTTAATTCGTGGCCCCAAAATTGGTGTGCGAGTGCATCGCGGGATCCGAATTTGTTGTAATTGTTTGTGTTTCGCAAAGTTGGGCTGCCAACTATCGAGAGGGCCTATTTCGAGGCAAACTCATCCCACCCCTACCAAATTCAAACATTCCATCAACTGCCCTATGAAGTAGACGGTTGGGACCCTCATGTTAGTACTCTATCTGTGATGAGAGGGCCAACACGATAACCACATAGGCAAAATGAGGAACTAAGGGCCTTAGTGCGTTGACCAAATTCACTCCCACCTTCGCATGAACCCTAGCACTGGCGGCAGTGAAATCCACCCTCCAACCAGAACATTCCCTTGGGACATTTGGCTTCCGGCACCAAGTTGATATGCCCACTAGCTGATCCTGATCTCCAATGTTGCATGCCGTGCCCGACTTTGCGAGGCTCTAGCCCGCCTCTGCCACCGAACGAGCTAAGCAGCATAGAGGATGGCAGATCCTACTACCAAGGAAGAAAAAGTTTTGGCTATATGCGAGTGAGCTACTCTTCTCTTTGCTATTCACAGTAACTATTGACATTATAGAGATATATTGAACCTAAAATTGTTTGCTAGCTCAACACTGACAAACAATTCTTATTTTTTGTCCCCAAATTTATGTCAAGTAGGATCTCCCCGAACACCCCTTACCTCGTTACGATAATCATCGGCAGCTACCACTCAAAATTAGCAAATGGGAAGGGCAAGTGGAATCCTCTTCACCATTTCATGATGAAAGAAGGACCATCGCAGATCTGCACTATTCCTGGTATGATTGATGCTCTGCATAAACATATTGAAATAGCGTCGAAGGAGACTGCACAGTTCAACTTCAAGGATGAACGAGGCATCATGGTTCTTGTAACGTGTGACAGTTATCTATGCGGGGTGATGAAAAGGTCTCTTGAGGATTGCATGTTTTTCCTAAATTGTAAAATATTAGATGTAGAAGCTACTGCTACTAGTAGTCGCGCTGCTATTCTTGGCCAAGGTGATCTAACTCAAAGCCCTGCTGCTAGGAAGCAAAATTTGGTTCGTCTATGCCATGCTTCTGTTGTGTAACCTCCTTGTAGGGGTACCCCTATTGCCGATGTGCAAACCCCTATTGGGGGTGTTGTTGCTCTGACTGCTACTGACCCAATCCCTGCTGCTGTTGAGATAACTAAGGCTTCCAGAGGCTGCCCCGCTGTTGTTGCCAAAACTGTTGTCTTGAGTGCTGCTCCTCGAACCCGTGGTGAAGTTTAGCAAGCTGTTGTTCTAGCTACTCGAAACCCTATTGTTGTCGAGCAAGCTCATGGTATAAACTCTGCTAGTACTCGAAGCACGTCTATTGTGGAAACTGCTCCTAGTCGTCGATGTGGTGTGGCAGCAGCTGCTTCTATTGTAGCTACCGCTAGCTGTGGCCCTGCCTATCCACCAGGTATTGTTCTCCTGCTCCTAAGGGCCCTCGCCTTTCTCCTCCAGCTGATACTTTCAACGAGGTTTCTCCAGCTATCGATGATGCCAGTGATGGCGCTGGTGGCATTGTAGCTGGGTCTAATTGTGTCGCTCCACCTCTTGAATCTCTCGGTGGTTTTGGTCTTTTAGAACCTGGTGATGGCAAAGTGTAACACCCAGATATCCACCCTATCTGGCGGTGCTACACATACATTAAACACTTCTCATATTGGTACCAAGCTATAAATTTCAGCAGAGTCTCCTTTGTTTATGGGGACATCCAGGGCAATAAATTATAATACTATTCCAATTTTATCTATAAAAACAACCACACGGTTCCACAAGACTGATTTAAACTTCATATCCATGATGTCTAATATAAACTAACTCGGTAGCCACAAGAAATATCAAATTGTACAATACATAATAATTCAAAAGCAATCTTGAGGGTGCTTGAAGTGCTCTATCGAAAAAGTATTATAATGTGTGAAAGGTAGTGTGTGTAAAGTATAGATGTGCTACTCCCATCCCATGCAAGCTATCCTCAAATGGTATATAAAAACATAGAAGCCACAAGGGTGAGTACAAAGTACTCAACAAGTACATAAATAAATAATAAGCATTGCATAAAACACAACACCAACGATTATCTTGTAACACTAGTCATGTCGCGATGATGACCCTATATGCCTACATGCTCTTTGCTTTCACTTTTCTTTTGCGTATACCGGTATAGCTTGAGTGAACACCCATCGACATCCACTCACTCCAACTTGTGGAGGTTACCGACAATGTGGGACTCATCCCAACATCTATGGTCTCAAGGTGCTTACCTCAGTAGGTCATAATATTATGCACTTTCTTTAACATGCTATGCAAAAATGCAGGTGCAAGTATATCATTTGTTGTATCCACTTTATCTCTACACAAATAAACCAATATATAGGAACAGAGTAATAAACAAGTGCTATAAAATGAAAGTCAAGTGAAGGGAATCAAACAAAATATTATCCCGTCATGCACTTGCCTCAACCACGGGCCCGAACTGTGAATTATGACATTCCGAACCGGAAATACCACCACCTGTTATGAAAACATTTATCACACTCAATACAATTCATCACTTCAAAGACATACAAGCTGAACTAGTGTATCACCTCTACGCGCTAGAACCTGAGTCAAAACATTTACTCTCTCTCTCCCCCCCTCTCTCTCTCTCTCTTCGCACCAAAGATCATAGATTGAGTTCTCATCTAGCTTCTTAAACAGAAATAAAAGTTGAAGCGTAGACATATGTAGAGCTGATGGTTTTGGTTTTAGTTAACCGGAAGCACTAGCATCGACACATGCAACTACTCATAAATCTTTACTCGTATGTCTCAGGCTTCCGTCTAGAATTAATACAATGAACTTGCTCCAACATAAGCATATGGCTCACTCGGTTGGCCCATTAAATTAGCTAGACAGACTATCTAATTTCTAATAACCCTGTAGCTTTCCTCCCTCTTCTAGTATCCTTGAATGTTAAAAACAGGAAACAACCAGCTCCATATATAGTACCTCTCGATGGATAAATAAAGCACTGGACAACGAGCACTATTGTGTCTAGTACTAGTTCCCGGCTATTAAATTTATTTCCCTACAACCTTTCAAGACTGAATTTCACTAAACCTATAAAGCTCAAATGAAAAACAGGAATTCCAGGAACAGGGGCCTAACCGAACCTCACGATAACACCTTGGCTATTATTACCAAAATTCAAAACAACAGTTCCATCAAAAGGGACCCGAAGCAAGTGCAAACCTAGATTGTGAACAACTCATGTGGATAGTATCTTGCCCTCGGCAACGACACGAACATAGGAAGTACAGAACATACCACGGATGACGACGATGACCAAAGAAGCAGCCTCCGTGGAACCAAGGCAGTAGGGAATGGCTGCTGCTACTGCCTACGGCTTCCTGGAGGTGGTCAGGACAACAGCTAAGCAGTCCCACAACAACGATGTAGCAGATCGAGAAGATGTGGCGGCGGCGGCGTGGGGCAGGAGCGCTGGGAATTCTTTAGGGAAGAGAGGCATCTCCGATAGTCAACTCGACTCCAGGATGCTGTGGCGTGTCCTACTCGAGTACAAGAAGCCCAGAAAGCCCAGTCCACCAGTTTTTCCTTCACGTTGCTGGGATAAAAGAGGCCTGATTAATTTTGTAGTACCAACACTACAAAAAGAAAACGGTTGTTACCAAACGCTTCAAACAGCATGTCACCATGTTAAAGCACGAGTACACACTATTTGTCTTTCTTTTGTTTTCCTTTCTCCAATTTTCAATTTCCATTTATTTCTATAGCATTGAATAAGCATACATCGACTAGCACCAAAATTTGGGATATAACATTCTTACCCCTTTAAACAGAATTTGATGCCGAATTCGTCTCACTTCTATTCGTAGAAAATTATAACATATAAAAAACAAAATCATGACTTGCATAAATGAAGGAAAGTTCTTGTATATGTATCACGCATGCGGGATTCAACCTCCCAAGTCGCTTTATGCTCTCTTGGTTGCAACGAAAGAACTTTCACGTACTTTAGCATCTGATGCCTGATCCCTCTCTTAGGCTCGCCCAATATTCTCAGAGGACCAATCTCAAGGATTAAATCTTGCTCAAGCATACTTGGTTTCATGGTCACCTATTGTTCTGGATCTCGAAGGGCTTTTGCAATCATAAAGGTTTGGGGAATAACTTATGCACATCAGTCACAAACTTGGGTAACTCGAGACCGTAGGGTAGCTTCCTGACTTGTACCACTGTCATGGACTAAAGTGTACTTTGATATGAAATTTTATAACACCTTTAACGGGCGACACTCCCAGGAGTACATGCTTGCCAATCTTAAATTCCGCATTCGACTTCTTAGAATCAGCATCACTCTTTTGCCCACTATGTGTTAATAACAAATGTTCCCTAATCTCAATTTCCCTTTATATAGTTTGCTATCCTAGCACAACATTCTCACCCATGGCATCTCAACAAAGTGAAGATCTACACTTGCATACAAAGCTTCGTAAGGTGTCAGCTCTATGTTAGCCTGATAGTAATTATACGAAAACTCACAAGAGGAAAGACATCCTACCAACTCCCTTATCAAGACATAACATCTCAACATATCTTGAAGGGCTTCAATTGTTTGCTCCGACAAGACATCTGTTGAGAGATGAAATGTCATACTTAGCCTAAATTGGGTACCCAATGCACTCTCTACAAGCTCTCCTAAAACTCTGATACAAATTTACCATCCCTAACAGAAGTAATGGATTTAGGAACCCCATGTAACCTTACTATCTCGCTCACATATTCTGTGCCAAGTTACTTGCAGAGCCAGTGGTGAGAATAGAATAAAATGAGCAACTTTTCTAAGTAGATCGACATTATCCAAATTTAATTCTTCCTGCTATGAGTATGAGGTAGGCCAACAACAAAATTGATCGCTATGCCATCCATGGACATTGGCCACAACAACATTCATTTTTTCCACCTATATTTCAGATCGTGCTACATTGTTGACTTTCTAGGATAAACTATGGGGTATGATGTGATTCCCTCAAAATGTCCTCCTTCATCCGAGACTTCTGTGCACAAAAGGAAGGGCCGAAAACCAAGCAACTCGGGGTTTCGTCTAAAGTGAACTCTCTACTTCAACCTTCACGTATGCACTCTCTACAATTGATTTAACAAGTAATCATCACGTTCAGAATATCTCTCTATATGATATATTGTGTCTCCCCGTGTGCTGCACCAGCAAAATGATATAAGGTGTCTATCCGTCAAAAATCAGCAACAAGACAATCAATGGTGAGACGAACAGATTTTCATCTAAGAGAATCTGAAAATAAATCCGACTTGTCTAGTTGTACTGGATAGAGATGTCAAAGTGGATCTGTCCAAACATTGCCCATGCAGATACGTCTCCAACTCCTGAGTTCAAAGATCACAGGTGCAAGTCCTAGATCATAAGTACAATTGTTGTGCTCATGCTTTTATTTAGTGGTCTAGAAGAGTAGAAAATAACTTTTCCCTCTTGCGTCAGCACAAACATGACCTAGGGAAGGCACTTCTGATTGCCAAAACACACATTTGTCTACCTTCGCATATTTTTCTTTCTTTCTCAAATTCTGAAGAACAAGCTTCAAATGGCGCTGATGCTCTTCTTCTAACTTTGAATATATGAGGATATTATTACTAGGTACTATCACAAAGCTATCGAGGAATGTAGAACATATGTAGCACACTGCTTATTGTCTTTGAAGGAACGACATGGGCATTGGTTAGTCCAAATGGCATAACCTTATCTTCATCAAGTCCATCTTTAGTGGAGAAAGCAATCTTCTCCATATCTTGTTCCCACCCAAGAATCGAATTATAGTTAGACTAGAGATAAATATAGAACACCTAGATCCATATAGTTTATGATTAAGTTCCTCGACGTGGGTTAATGGATATTTTATTATCAATGGTTACACATTAAGAGCATAGTAATATACACACACGTTTTCACCAACTACCATCTTTGTTGGCTGTAAACACAACTAGCACTCTAGGGATATACACTACATCGAATAAACCTTTGAATAACCTATCATCTAATGGCTTCTTCAATTCTTCCTATATTGGTCATGACAAATGTTAATGAGACATGAAGATAGGTTGACTTCTACAAATAAGATCAGTATGGAACTTTGTCCTACTCTCAAGAACTTGGAAACAAGGATGATATCTTGGTCATAAACAATTGTCCTTTTCTCTCGGAAAATCATGAAATCCTTATGAAGAATGTAAATGTTACATGACCATTATATTCTTATCATTGTTAAATTTTGGAACACTACTAGAGAACAACACATAATCTATATGAAACTCTCATGGCGGTCTAGCGAGGGTATTTCTGATATGATACCAAAAAGGAAGAAGGTATAGCCTCACCGCATTACCTACGCTTGGCAGAGGTTGCCTCTATATGTGGAATGGTACACCATTCTATGGTTTAGGCTGCACAACACCGTCTCTCAACTATATAAAGGAAAGGTCACACAGTGATTCATCTCTCCAAAGTAGAAGGGTGAATAATAAGGGTAATTGGTATGGGGCTAGTCCATCCCGCACCCAAATTATTAACTTTGCAACTGAATGTGAATCACGCAAAGCTACCACTCGGTCATCCTCACTCCTGTTGCAAACAGATTTCATGGGCACGAACCGAGGTTCAAGGTCAACTCCCATCCATTGTTCTTGCAGAGCAACTACAAAAAATCTAATCCAAAATGATCTTAGAAGAACACTCAGGTTGCGTGTACTACACACACTTAAACGAATAAAGGGACATTTCATGGATGACTGTCTACTTGATATGTAAGGAAAACACTGGCAAGATAATGGAAGCACAAGCTTCTCACTTATAATCAAAGGAAAATGCTTAACCAATTTTTGTTTTGAAAGGAAAACTATGTTGCGTCCAGGGAGAATAACACGTCCACCATTATTATTTATTATAAAAAGAGGGAGAAGGAACACCAAAGGAATGACAAAGAATACAATAGACATAGATTGGTACCAATAGAAGGTGTTAACACTACAACGCTAATAGTCATCTGAAGTACATGATTAAGAATACGATAATTTGCAAATCATGGACAGAATGCCAACACTGATAATTCCCCTACTAGATGATGGTCATCAAACCAGGCCAAGTGCAGGGGATGCACTACCAAGAATAAGTGAACGAGAATAAGGAAGCCATGTCAAAATTGTGGGTTAGCAGGTAGAGGAGAGTGCTTCTCAAACTAATTTAGATCAGGATAAGTCTTCATATCATTATATTATATACTCCACTATTACTCCTACTAGGTCAATCTGGCTTTACTCTTTTATAAACCAGACACCTTATGCACTTCATCTTAAAGATTAGCAAACTATTATCTCAAATTCCGTTGATATTGGATCTTCAAACAATCCAGGTAAACAAAATTTTACTCTTCCATGCCAATATTATATTAACTCAAACTTTGATGCCAAAACTATTCAACTATACCCTCGCGAGTGTAAATAATTAACATAAATATCTAAACATATCAATCCAATACCTTTATCCTAATATTCACGCATTTATTAAACTAGCATAGAAGATCAACTATTTTCTTTCAGTGTTGAACTAATCAACCAAGAAGATTATTTTCTTCTCTCTCATCAACTACCAAAACAAAGACAATGGTAACTAAAGTAAGGCTTTCAAGCCTCTCACAGCAATAAATTTGCCAACATGTTCACAACATATATGGATAACAGAGATCAACAGTAAAATATAGCTAGCGAAAGCGTAAATGCACTGCATGACCCAAACCCATCCTATTGTGCACTAGTGTGTCAAGTTTTAAGTTGTTAGAATTTTAGATTAAGTGATTAATTGTGTAGGATAACTAAAGACATTGGTTGTTAAAGAGATTAGACCTACTCCAGAGACCTAAAGCCTAGGCTCTGATACCAACTGTAATATCCCAAATATCCACCCTATCTGGAAGTGCTACACATACATTAAACACTTCTCATATTAGTACAAAGCTATAAATTTCAGCAGAGTCTCCTTTGTTTATGGGGATATCCAGGGCAATAAAATTATAATACTATTCTAATTTTATCTATAAAAAGACCACACGGTTCCACAAGACTGATTTAAACTTCATATCCATGATGTATAATATAAACTAACTCTTAGCCACAAGAAATATCAAATTGTACAATACATAATAAGTCAAAACCAATCTTGAAGGTGCTTGAAGTGCTCTATCTAAAAAGTATTATAATGTGTGAAAAGTAGTGTGTGTAAAGTATAGATGTGCTACTCCCATTCCATGAAAGCTATCCTCAAATGGTACCTAAAAACATAGAAACCACAAGGGTGAGTACAAAATACTCAACAAGTATATAAAGAAATAATAAGCATTGCATAAAACATAACACCAACGATTATCTTGTAACACTAGTCATGTCGCGATGATGACCCTGTATGCCTACATGCTCTTTGCTTTCACTTTTCTTTTGCGTACACCGGTATATCTTGAGTGAACACCCGTCGGCATCCACTCACTCCAACTTGTGGAGGTTGCCGACAATGTGGGACTCATCCCAACACCGACGGTCTCAAGGTGCCTACCTCGGTAGGTCATAACACTATGCACTTTCTTTAACATGCTATGCAAAAATGCAGGTGCAACTGTATCCTTTGTTGTATCCACTTTATCTCCATACAAATAAACCAATATATAGGAATGGAGTAATAAAAAAGAGCTATAAAATAAAAGTCAAGTGAAGGGAATCAAGCAAAGTATTATCCCATCATGCACTTGCCTCAACCACGGCCCCGAACTATGAATTATGACATTCCGAACCGGAAATACCACCACCTATTATGAAAACATTTATCACACTCAATACAATTCAACACTTCAAAGACATACAAGCTGAACTATTGTATCGCCTCTACGCGCTAGAACCTGAGTCAAAACATTTACTCTCTCTCTTTCTTCCTTTCCATACCAAAGATCATAGATTGAGTGCTCATATAGCTTCTTAAACAGAAATAAAAGTTGTAGCGTAGACATACGTAGAGCCGATTGTTTTGATTTTAATTAACCGGAAGCACTAGCATCGGCACGTGCAGCTACTCATAAATCTTTACTCGTATGTCTCAGGCTTCCGTCTAGAATTAATACAATGAACTTGCTCCAACATAAACATATGGCTCACAGTTGGCCCATTAAATCAGCTAGACAGACTATCTAATTTCTAATAACCCTGTAGCTTTCCTCCCTCTTCTAGTATCCTTGAATGTTAAAAAACAGGAAACAACCAGCTCCATATATAGTACCTCTCGATGGATAAATAAAGCATTGGACAACGAATGAACACTATTGTGTCAGTACTAGTTCCCAGCTATTAAATTTTGTTTCCCTACAACCTTGCAAGACCGAATTTCACTGACCCTATAAATCTCAAATGAAAAACAGGAATTCTAGTAACAGGGGCCTAACTGAACCTCACGTAACACTCAGCTTGGCTATTATTACCAAAATTCAAAACAGCAGTCCCATCAAAAGGGACCCGAAGCAAGTGTAAACCTAGATTCTGAACAGCTCATGGGGATAGTATCTTGCCCTCGGCAACGACACGCAAAGGAAGTACAGAACATACCACGGATGACAATGATGACCGAAGAAGCATCCTCCGTGGAACCAAGGCAGCAGGGAACGGCTGCTGCTGCTGCCTACGGCTTGCCGGAGGTGGTCGGGACAACAGCTAAGCAGTCCCACAACAGCGACGTAGCAGATCGAGAAGATGTGGCGGCGGCAGCATGGGGCAGGAGCGCTCTGGGAATTCTTTAGGGAAGAGAGGCAGCTGCGACAGTCAACTCGACTCCAGGATTCTGTGGCATGTCCTACTCAAGTACAAGAAGTCCAGAAAGCCTAGTCTACTCGTTTTTCCTTCACGTTGCAGGGATAAAAGAGGCCTGATTAATTTTGTAGTACTAACACTACAAAAGGCAAATGGTTGTTACCAAACGCTTCAAACAACATGTCACCAAGTTAAAGCACGAGTACACACTATTTTTCTTTCTTTTGATTTCTTTTCTCCAATTTTCAATTCCCATTTATTTCTATAGCATTGAATATGCATACATCGACTAGCACTAAAATTTGGGATATAACACAAAGTACGTATTCATATTGGTATCGAGAAGTTCACTGCAAAATAAGATGATGGCAGAAAAAATTTCGTCGACGACATTGATGTAATCCTTGGCAGATACGACCCTGAAGTGGTACAGTTATCTGACCTAATAGCAGCGTTACGTGGGAGTCCTCCCAGGTAGCACATTTGGCATATTATTGTTACAAGACAAAAAAAGGCTAAACCACTGAAATTTACCAATGATTTAACCATAGCATTTGGTATGACAAGTAGTAAACGTGAAGTGTACCTGTTCGGGATGGTGTAAATGGTTGGAGAGGAATGGAAGTTCGACCATAACGATGATGGACTTGTACAAGACATGATTGACCTGCTCCATGGCATCACTAATGGTTGTGCAACTAAGGGTAGCTTTGAATAGAGGGGATTCTCACATAGGAGCATCATAAAGAGTAGCAGGAAGAGCATCCTCATAAAGTGCACCCCAAAGAAGAACATCACCAAGCAGACTACGCTAGAGAAGAGGACACCCAAGAGTTGCACGAAAAATGACACCATGCCGCAGAGTACACCCCTGAGATCTAGTAAAAATGCCACATGAAATAGTAGTAGCAAAAACGCTAAGAGGGCGAGAATGGTGGTGAACACACCTTGGAGTAGTAGAAAAAAGGCTAAGATGGCCAGCACGGAAGATACCACACCCAGTAATAGCAGAAAAAATGCTAATTTGAAGAGGAACACGCTGTAGAGGTCCGATAATAATACCAGCACGAAGGATAACACACCCAATAGTAGTAGTAAAAGGGCTAATTCCAAAAAGAACACGCCGCAGAAGTCACGCAATAATGCCAGCACATAGGAGCCAACACCCATGAGGGGAAGTAGGAAGGAGATCACACCCAAAAGTAGAAGAAAAAACTAGTTCAATGAGGAATAGAACACATAGGTCAAGCCCTAATGATACCATCAGGAAGGAGGATGTACACAAGAAGAGCAAGAGGGCTCTATACAATCAAGATGAAATAGAATCTGATTACTGTTTGTTTGCTGAACAACATGGGCTACGTGAAAATGTAAGACTACCCATGTGGTTGCAGTAGCATCAACAAAGTGTCTAGGAGAAAATAGAGTTGCCGGTGAGGTAGATTGGGCCAATGTTCCTATCCATGCGGGTGGAGATGATGGTGCATCCCCACCCTTGGGAGTCAATACGATGTGTGCAGTATTAGGCATTGGTCAGGATGGTCAAGATTTTGAATCATATGTAGAAGAGGGCACTGTCGAGGATCAAGAATCTGGCGATGATGAAATAGACGATACACTTAATGATGAGGCTCGCATTCTAGTTGATGATTTGGGTGTCGACATAGAAGATATGAAACATGACCATGAGGATCCTATAATTTTGGTTAGCACCTAGTTCAGCAGCATGCATGAATTTAGGATGTCGTTCCGGCATTTTTGTATCAACAGGGAGTTCGATGTTCATAGACTAAAGAACACTACCCGGAGGTAGGAGGCCGTTTGCAGGTTAATGTTGAAGAATGGACCGGTGGCGATACCTTGTCGATGGAGGATTGCAGCCAGAGCCTTACCTGTGTTAAAGGAAATTATGGTATCCGGGCAATGAATGGAGCAAACCATTTGAACTTTCTATTTCTTCACTCTATAACTAGAATTGTTGTGCAAGATTTTTCTGGCAACGAGTCGACTCTGATTATATTATAAATGAATCTATGTTGTGGGCGAACAAATTGAGACCTCCCACATGTGTCCGACAGGCAGCATGCTGAAATCCTCAATGGCTGATACAGAGTGGGTGGCTTTACAAGCTATGTCCATACTAAAGGATAACCCTAAGGATACCGTAAAGAATATTCAGACTAGACTCGTTGCTAAATACAACATTGTCCTACTGTATTACATGGTTTGAAAAGGTAAAGAGAAAGCTCTAAAAGTCTTGCACAACGATTGGACTAATAGCTTCAGGATAATGTACAACTTCAAGGCTTAGGTACAAGCAAGGTGTCCGGGGAGTGTTCTAGAGATTGACACTAAATCAAAAGGTGGGAAAATTCATTTTCAACAAATTTTTCATGGCGCTTAAAGCTTGTAGCTAGGGATTCAAGGATGGTTGTAGGCCATATCTGAGTGTAGACATCACTACCCTAAATGGAAAGTGGAAAGGTTAGCTGGCATCTGCAATAGCACTTGATGGTCACAACTAGAAGTTCCTAGTGGCATTCAGGCTATTCGGTACAGAAATAGAGGAAAACTAGGTCTGTTTTATGAGGCAGCTCAGGAGATCAATAGGCCACATGGATGCATTGGCTATATCCACGGATGCATGCAAAGGGCTGACAAATGCAGTGAAGGAGGTGTTCCCGCGAGCTAAAGGTAGAGAATGCCATGCCCATCTGATGATCAACTTGTATAGACACTATGCATGCAGCGTATTTGGTTACATGTTTCTTGCTACTAGAGCTTACAAAGATCAGAGCAGCGAATATTTCCTAAGCAAGATTTCTATGGAAGTCCCTGATCGTCCATGGTACTTAGCCGCCCATCATTCATATCTATGGAATAGGAGTCAGTTCAACCCTGACATCATAGTTGATTACATAAACAACAACCTTGACGAATGCCTGAATAACTGGGTGAAGGACATAAAAGTTCGTCATGTTCATATGCTCATGGACAACATACGGGGTATGATCATGAAGCTGTTAAATATAAGGAGAGATCGTTTAGAGACTTGGAGGAGATATGCTACCGCATGTTGTACAACAACTGCATAAGAGAAGTCGAGGACTTGGTCATCTTAGGATTCTCCCATCAAACATCATCGGTTGTGAGGTGGTCAATATGTCAAATAATGGCCACAGGGATGTTGTGAACATCGAGCAGCGAGAATGCACCTGCTTAGAGTGGCATCATACCGGTAAACCTTGTGACCATGCCTTGGTCTTCTTGGTGAAGAAAAGAACTCTACCGCATTTGGATCAATATTTGACTGACTACTTCTCTCTAGAAAAGTTCAGAGCTGTGTACGGTGGTTCCGTCGAGCCCTCTACAGATCCATCTCAGTGGCCTCAAGTCCAACTGAGTTTCGACTTGTGCCAGCCAATTACAAAAATGGGCAGAGGAATACCTCATGTGAAGAGGTTTAAGATTTTTCTCAAGAAGAGGAATTTGGCTTTTAGTGGTAGAAAGAAGGGCAAAACCCGATGCAAAACCTACCATCTTATAGGCCATAGAGCACCGGGTTGTCCCCTTAATGCTCCCCAACCTAGGTATGAGATGGTACCTTCAATTTTTTTACTTTGTAGATATTAGGTAGTTAGCCATGTCCTGTTTATTGACAGGAAGAGCAAGGTAAGAAACATGACTGCCGACTCAGTGGTTTTGCTACGGCAAGAAAATCTAAACGAGTGAAGCGATGATGCTAGACACGATTTTGGTGCTGATTGGCCTGACGTCCCTCAACCTGGAGATGCAAAGTATGTGAAGGTAATAAAATTGGCACCCAAGAAGAGGAAGAAGGTAGGCAATGGAGAAGCCAGATGATGTGAAGGCAAGAAAGTTGGCACCTAGGCAAAGGAAGAAGGCTAACAATGAAGAAGCCTAATAATGTGTTGAACTTGAACCTATCTATGTAATTCAGTTAAATTCTGGAGTTGTGTGTGTGTGGAACTTGTCGGGTGAAACAATCTGCCCCATTCTCGGAGTAAAATGTATCGCGACTTGAGGTTTAGACACAACCTAGTCACTAGTTGAAGCCGAAATTGTGACTGTGCCACTACTATCTAAACAATTGTAGCACCGGGACCGCGATTCCTGAGGGGGGAGGTGGTCTCCAAATTCGATGGATGTTAGTCTCATAGACATAAATTATTTAAGCGCTTAATAAATCCCTACTTTTGGCATTAAACTTATTATAAGGTTCTGAAGTGAAAAACAAGTTATAAGTTGCTACACTCCATGAAGCAACAACTTATTTCAACTACTGGATAACGACATGGAAACATAAATAGCAAAGGCAACAAATAATGCCCAGATAATGAGGAAGTTGTTTCCACCTTCTAGCCTAACCTTGAGCCTGTCTATCTCACCAGCTTGCTTCCACAACTGAGCCTGCACGCCACCTCCTTGCTCCTACCTCCCCTGCATCTGGCAAAGCTCCCGGATCTCTCGCTCCAACACACGAATCTCCTCTTTCTTGTCCCACACATCATCACAAAGATCCTGAACAAGCTCTTTGTGAAAACCTGTCAGAGGATTTTCGATCCACATAAACTTGTCATAGCTAGGTCCCCTCCCTTCCAGCGAACAATAGAAGGAAACAAAAAAATTACATTACGCTTCCCGGATCTGGGTTACCATTATACCTTGCATAAGAAGTTACCTCTCTGATGCTGCAGTTAATGAATTTTCCTACAGTATTTTTGTAGGTCTATGAAATCCATCTTGACATCTTCTCACTGCACAAACACAGCATATCGGGTTAGTAGTCATATGGCGTCTTCCGGTACCTGATGGGGGAACCCACCTATCGGTGTTGAGTTGACCCTGATTCCACCCGAGACGAACTTCATGAGCTATGAGCCATGAGTGAGGTGAGCGAGGGAAGAGGAAAGAGGAGTCTTGGATGTCAGAGCAGGGGCACGGTGAAGTGTGATTTATCCCACCTAACTCGAGGAGAATCCTACCGTCCACATTGGGCTGAGAGGTGGGGGACCTAACGTGCGGACTTGTCAACCAAAGCTCGCGTCTTCATTGTTCAAAGCTCCTCTCGCGTGCATTGAATGATTTTTTTGGCATCATGCCCGCATACATATCGCTGGCAGGCCTTGCTGAGGAACTAGACACGCCTGGCCAACAATGTTACACCATGTACATTGTCAGAACTTGTCATGGCTCGCGGTGGCAGACACATCACTCCAACGCACGCGGTCGCGCTCGCCACGGCGGATCCACTCCTAGATCCTACCACCATAGTATCAAATAGACATGGTTTATTGAGACGAACGGCTGCGCTGTGTCTTTGAGCTTGGCCCCTCCTATTTGTAGAAGGACATCTATGATGTCGAGCTCAAGCAGGAGCCGCCAGGCGCGACGGGGCTCGGTCGATGCCACCCCCGTCCCTATCATCATAGTTGATTCCGATGACGAGGACAACAGTGATGAAGCAATGCAGAACGCCAATATTGCCTTCTTAGCGAAGGGCAAGCCATAGGCGGGAGTGGATGTCGTTGGGAAGGGCAAGTCGGGGTCACCAATCGAGGTGGACACCGACGACAGTGGAGTGATCTAGGTTTAGATGTTATTTAGGCTGGTTGCAATTTCGGTTGTGTTTAGTGTGATTACAATTATTGTAATGGGTTTGGGGAGCTATAATGAGAAATATGTGTAGTTGCGTTTAGTGCAATAACATGTGTACGTGCTTCCACTTTATAAATTGTGTCTGTGCCATTTTCATGTGGCAGAATCCACGTAGATTACGTTTGAACAAACCACCAAAGTCGGATTACAACCATCAAACAAAAGTAATAAATGAAGGGCTACGAGAGAGATCGCTGGAGGCGCTATCGGCTTGTGGCTACAACGGGATGGAAGAGAAGTGGGGACAGTGGCTTTGAGGGGAAGGAAGCAAAGTAAAGGGGAAGGAAGATAAGTAAAGGAGATGTGACACTGGTAGGTGAGCCCACGGAACACGTGACACTGGCAGGTGGAAGCACGCGCTATTGCCAGTTTGTCCAAAGCAAGCGGACTTTTCAACATGACAACAACAAGCTGATGTGAGTATTATTATCTGTCAGATAAGTAAACTCGTCAAATTATTAAGGAGTATTAAAAAACTACAACTGCGATAAATTCACACAACAAGTATGCTCTCCACACCGGAGTAGCATCGATTACATCTTACATTTAACAACAACATAAGTACTACAACTCCCTATAGGTCTCCTCGATACAAATGTAGAAATGCATCCGCTTGGACGGACCAACACCGACAAGGTACTTAGATGACAAACATAGGACCGACCTCAGGTCTAAAAACTCCACCTCACCCGATGTCGGGCAGCTCGGCGCCTTGGCTGTCACATGCATGGTATCGGACGACGGCGGCTGGGCATGCGCCTACATGCTCATCGTGTGCAGGGGACAGGCGCTCGAGACTGATCTGACATATAACACACATAGGATGGTGGGCCTAGCTTCGGTTCCTGGAATGCCAGCGGTGATGGCTAGGACGAAAACAGAGCCATCACCCCCTCGCATATGAGCCGCCGGCGTGCCGAGTCAGGGAATGGCACCTGCTCTTGGAGAAGTTGGGCATGGCCGAACGAGAACCTAATCACTTTGATTGGGTAATTCCCTGCAAGGTGGACCATGAGCTCTGTTGACGGGCCATCGTAGTTACATCCAGGCTCCATGTAGGCGCACGCGTTGTGCGGGCACGGGAGCTCATGGCCGGGGAGCTCATAGTAGGAGAAATAGTGAAAGCATCTTGAGTAGGAACACACGAGAAGGTACATTGATGCAATGTTGCGGGCAATGATCTCTAGATTCTTGGGGTGCAGCAACCTGTACTCCTCCTTCAATGGCTTCAACATCTAAAGTTCGTCGAGAAACCGGACAAAATATTTGGATTTAGTTAAGCCGATAGCAGGAGTATATAACATAAATTCAAACACTAGTTAAATGATTTCTTACCTGAAGGTAGCGACCCAAAAGTGAGTGGCTGTCGTCCGGGCATGGCGAATGAAAGCCGATGGCATCGTCCGGGCACATCGAGTGGGGTGGAGGAGGGGGTTGTGGAAGAGAGGTGCTCAGTCACGAGATCTATAGATAGTAGGCTATAGGGGAGT
The DNA here is from genome assembly GCA_910589775.1 of Avena eriantha. Lineage (NCBI taxonomy): Eukaryota > Viridiplantae > Streptophyta > Magnoliopsida > Poales > Poaceae > Avena > Avena eriantha. Next base: position 312,132,917 of record OU342743.1, read on the forward strand.
GGAGATAATAATACTATAAGTGAATAGTAAACGTGACCAATCATTTCGTAGAATAGCCTACTCGTGGATCGCTGTTATGAAGAACCATCATAATCGTCCAAGTGCCTCGATCGAACGGTCTGTAACAATTAGGACACAGAACAAGTGTCTTCGTGGGGGCGGGCCTTCTAGAAGACTCAATCTAACGGACACCATTGGACACAAAGGTTACGATCAAATCTTGCACCTCCTTTGGAAAAAACAAGAAAAACAACGGTCTTTTCGAAACCACCTTCATCTACTAGAGTCATTGCATGTGTTATTTTCAAAACCACATTGATCCATGTTACTACACACACTCAAATGGATGTGGTGATGCAACTTCTATCACACTGGTGCATCATTCCACCATGTGACAGTCGCATTCGTATGTGCTTTTGGGATTTTTGACCATGGTTTGACACATGGAGTCTCTAGAGTCATTGCATGTATTATTTTCCAAACCACCTTGATCCTCTAGAGTCATTGTATGTGTTGTTTCCCAAACCATCTTGATCCACATGACCACACACACTACAATGTATGTGGTTCAACTATTGTCACACTTGTGCACCATTCCATGTGGCAGTTCCATTCTGATACGTTGCAAACGTATCTATAATTTTTGATGTTCCATGCTTGTTTTATATCTACTTTCTTATGTTTTGTCCACACTTTGGAGTATTTTTACACATTTTCTGGAACTAACCTATTAACAAGATGCCACGGTGCTAGTTGCCTATTTTCTGCTATTTTTGGTTCCAGAAAAGCCAGAAAATGAATATTCTCGGAATTGGACGGGACAAAAGCCAAAGTTAATATTTCACCGAGGGGAACACAGAGCCAAAAGACGAGACGGAGAAGGGCCTCGAGGGGGACACACCCTGGCCACACGGCCTGGCCTGGCCCGCACCTAGGGGGATGCAGCCGCCTCGGGCACCTTCTCGGCCTCCCCTTTCGCCTATAAGAAGCCTCTGATGCAGAAACCCTAAGTACCCGATCAAAATCCCACGAAAGAGTCTATAGCCGCCGCCATCTCCATCCCTAGATCGGGAGGGATCTGAAGCTCTTCCCCGCACCTTGCCGAAGGGGACAGATCACCCTCGAGGCCTTCTTCATCACCATGCCTGCCTCTGGTGTGATGCGTGAGTAGTTCATCCTTGGACTACGGGTCCATGTAGTAGCTAGATGGTTGGTTTTTATCCTTTGTGCTACCATGTTTAGATCTTGTGAGCTTCGTTCATGATCAAGATCATCTATTTGTAATCCTACATGTTGTGTTTACGGGGATCCGATGGATATTGAGATGCTATTTCAGATTGATTATTGATTCTATCATGTCTTTGTTATTTGTGATCTTGCATGCTTTCCGTTGTTAGTAGCTATCTTGGCCAAGTAGATTCTAGCAACTCCAAGAGGGAGTATTTATGCTCGATAGTGGGTTCATGCCTCTAGGAATCTAGGGAAGTGATAGAAATCTCTAAGGTACTAGATGTGCTATTGCTACTAGGGAGCAATCCTTTGTTCATAGAACAATCGTATTGTTTACTTTACACACTTTGCTTAATGCAATTATCTGTTGCTTGCAACTTAATACTGGAGGGGGTTCAGATGATAACCTGAAGGTGGATTATTAGTCATAGATGTAGTTGGATTACGTTCTATGTATAATGTTGTAATGCCCAATCAAATCTCATAGGAGTCAAGATGATTAGTATATGCATGTATGCTTTCTCGATGTTTGTCAATTGCCCCACTGTAATTTGTTCACCCAACATGTCATCTATCTTAAGGATAATCACCACTAGTGAACTATGGAGCCCGGTTCATTATTTTACCATCAATCTACAACTATTTACTGTTTTCTGTTTACTTTCTGCAAGCTATTACTATCTTTCACGTAATACGTTTAATCCTTTGTTTTCAGCAAAATCGGTGAGATTGACAACCTCACTATAAGTTGGGGGCAAAGTTCTGTGGTTGTGTTCTGTAGGATTCCAAGTTGGAAACAACACCTTGGAGGTGTTTCCTTGCTCCTACTGATTCGATAAACTTGGTTTCATAACTGAGGGAAAACTTGCTGCTGTGCTCATCATACCTTCCTCTTGGGGTTCCCCAATGAGCTCGAATATATTTCGAGCCATCAAGCTCTTTTTCTGGCATCGTTCCCTGGGAGTCAAGGACATCTTCACAAGGGGAGTCCCTCATAACCAATCTCTTTACTTTGTTTTATTTGTTTTTCTTAGTTTATTTCTTCTTTGTTTGCTTGTTTCTTTATCAAAACACACAAAAATTAGTTGCACTAGTTTGCTTTCTTTATTAAAAACACAAAAAAATTACTACTCTTGAAAACACTAGGTTGTGTGACTTCACTAGCACCAACAACAATGATTTCATGTGCACACCTATTGCTCCACCTATTCCTGAAGCTACTTTCTTTGAAATTAAACTTGCTTTACTCAATCTTGTTATGAAAGAACATTTTTCTGGTATTGGTACTGAAGATGCTGCTGCTCATCTTAATAACTTTGTTGAACTTTGTGATATGCAAAAACATAGGGATATAGATGGGGATATTATTAATCTTAAATTGTTTCCTTTCTCTTTGAGAGGAAAATGTACAGAATGGTTGTAATCCCTAACTAGAAATAGTATTGATTCTTGGACTAAAAGCAAAGATGCTTTATTGGAAAATACTATCCTCCTGCTAAGAGTATATCTATGAGAAGTGAAATAATGAAATTTAAACAATCTAATAACAAACATGTTGCTCAAGCTTGGGAAAGAATGAAATGTTTGGTAAAGAATTGTCCCACTCATGGACTGACTGCTTGGATGATTATCCAAACCTTTTATGCAGGACTGAATTATTCTTCAAGAAATCTACTGGATTCTGCTGCTGGAGGTACCTTTATGACCATTACTTTGGGTGCTGCAACAAAGCTTCTGGATAATATGATGGTTAACTATTCTGAATGGCACACTGAGAGAGCTCCACAAGGTAAGAAGGTAAATTCTATTGAAGAAACCTCCTCCTTGAGTGATAAAAGTGATGTTATTATGTCTATGCTTGTTAATGGGAAAGCTCATATTGATCCAAATCATGTTCCCTTAGCTTCTTTGGTTGCTCAAGAAGAGCAAGTTGATGTGAACTTTATAAGAAATAATAATTTTAGTAACAATGCCTACAGGAATAATTTTGGTAATAATAATTATAGGCCATATCCTCCCAATAATGGAAATTTCTGCAATAATAATAGGAGTGCACCCTCCGAACTTGAAGTCATGCTTAAAGATTTTATTAGTAAACAAACTGCTTTCAATAAAACTATTGAGGACAAACTCTCTAATGCTGAAAGAAATATAGCATCATTGTCTGAAGCACAATCTTCTTTGAATAAAATGGTTGCCAAACCTGAAACTATTGAAAATCCCTTTGCTGCTACTAATGCCATACAAGTTAGAATTGATGAAAATGTTAGACTATTAGCTGAATTGCATGCTAAGTGGGAAAGAGAAGATGAAATTGCTAGAAATATTAGTATTTCTACTATCACTACCACTAATGTTGAAGCTAGTAAACCCAGTGGAACCTGTTCTAATAAAAATGCTAAAATTCTTCGAAATATGGGAAACAATAGCTCTACTACTTTATATGATAATTATGATTTTGATCTTGATGGTTGCAATATCTCTGAAGTAATTATGTTCTTACAAAAGCTTGCTAAAAGTCCTAATGCTAGTGCTATGAATATGGCCTTTACAAAATGCATTACTGATACTCTCATAAAAATTAAAGAAGAAAAGATGAAACATAAAGCTTCTATTCCTATGAAATTAGAAAATGGTTGGGAACCCATCATTAATATGATGGTGAATGATTTTTATCTCAAAGCTTTATGTGACCTTGATAGTAGTGTTTCTATTATTCCTAGACAGATTTATGAAATGCTTGATTTTCCACCGTTGGAAGATTGTTATTTAAATTTCCCACTTGATGATAATGCTAAAAAGAAACTCATGGGGAGTATTAATGATGTTCTTATTATGGTTAACAATACCTATGTCCCCGTTGATTTTTATGTTTTGGATGTTGAATGCAATGTTTCTTGTCCTATTACTTTGGGAAGACCTTTTCTTAGAACTGTTGGTGCCATTATTGATATGAAACAAGGCACCATTAAATGTCAATTTCCACTCAAGAAATCTATATAACACTTTCGTAAGAAGAGAGAGAAGATTCCTTTTGCCTCTCCTATTAAAACAAAATTTGCTCTTAATGCTTCTTCATTTGAGAATACTTGATTCTTTTCTTGCTTCTTATGCCTAACTTAAAGGCGTTAAAGAAAAGTACTTATTGGGAGATAACCCAAGAGTTTTAGTTGAGTCTTGGAAGTTATTGCTTCAGTAATAACCTTTCCTTATCATTTTTGTGTGGTTTTTGTGCTTCGAGTAACCTCTAATGAGAGAGAAGTAATGCTTGGGAAAGTTGCTGTCCCGAAACAGATTTTTGTGCTTCGCTGTAAAAATTCGTGAAAAATCTCTGTACGTCGGTTTGAGCTGTAATTGTTTGTGCTTCTAACCCAGGTTGTTACCCAACTTTCGTTAGTTCAACAGTTTTCTATTTGAGCAACAGAAGGTATTCAAAAAAATTGGTTTTTACCTGCTGGTCTGTTTTGACAGATTTCTGCCATTATTTGTATTTGCCTCTTAATCTCTTTCTCTTTGAGTTATATTTGATCATTTGAACTTTTTAATGGAAGTGCTACAGTAGCTTTTGTTTTAATGGAAGTTTTACTTGTGTTGAAACTGAACCAAAAGACTTATTATCTTGAGTCCACTAATGTTGCTAATGAAGATTGTGTGAAGTTTTGTATGAAGGACATTTTTAAAGTGTAGGGAAGAGTAATGGAATAAGCTGAAGAATGTACAAAAGCTGAAGCTTGGGAATGCCACCCATGTCACCCCAAGAAATATCCAAGAAGTACAAGAATCAAAGCTTGGGGATGCCTTCTTCATCAATAAAAATCTCAGGTTTCTTCCAACCACTTCATTTTTATTGTTTCATGCACAGTTGTGTTGTTCCTGGAGCATCTTCGTTTTTGTTTTGGTTTTCGTTTTCTTAGTTTGCTTAGTTCGCTTGAATAAATTAGTTGGACCCCCTCATTCATACATTAGTTTTCAAATAAGTTGGTTGGATTGGAAAAGAGTAGGAAAAGTTCATGCTTAAGTGGTAAAAAGGAGCTTGTTTTTGACTGTGGCCTATGCTTTGTCATGTCATGGTTGATATTGTTTTGGCTTTATGCTTAGTGATTTTTGCTGTAGCATGACATGTTATAAATAATTGAGATTGCTTAATGTGCCTTGAAAGAATCATGTGTTGTTTTAGCATATTAAAGCATAGTATTGTGGTATTCTCCTTTAATGCTTTATTTGGGTTGACTTGATGCATGCTCACACCATGTTAAGACTATACCAAGTCACCACAGCCTCTATGATCCTTTAGTTTTCGACTTGTAATATCACTTTATGCTTTAATTAATGATGTTTTGTCGCTTTGCATGATTATGGCCATTATTGCTCTCTTAATTGGTCGCTCCCAGTCTTTTTCTAGCCTCCATAACCAAGTATAAGTTCCACTCATGCATCCAACTCCAAATAAAACCAAGTTATTCCAAAGAGTCCACCATAGCTACCTATTAGCATTTTCTATTCCAAGTATATTCATGTTTTTATCTACCTTCTGAATTAAACTTGTTATGTGAAAATTAGTGATTAAATCTTTCACGAACTTGATGGCACACTTTACTTTTCTTGCCCCTAATAAACTTGAACCATTGCGTCATCTATGTTGTATATGCTTGCACTTGTACGTTGGGGATTAGCAGAACCATGCTGTCATGGGGAACGCTTTCAACATTGCACTTGTACATTGTACCCAGTTGATATCATGCTCTTTTGTTTATGGATGTCGTCGATGTGAAATGAAAGGGGAGCTTGTAAGTCCATGGAGTTATGTATGTGTGTTAGAGAAATGTCTGGGCGGCTGGTCTAATCCATGCCTAATCATGGTGGAAACCTGCAGCGTAACCATAATGAGCAATCTATGCGGCATTCTTCTTATATAAAAAAGAGATAGAGATTGAGAAAAAAAAGAAAAAAAAGAGATGAGAAAAGGGGAAAGAGAGAAAAAAGCACCATTTTCCCATGGAAAATAAGAAGATGCTGAGATGATTATTGTCTGCTTGCCTTGTCATTTTGATATGGGGATTCTTCCGTATCATCAGGCAAGGGGTACCCCGTTGGTGGTTCTCTAGGATACACATGTACTTACTATGACAAGAACTTACCGGTAACTAAACTAGAGTAGCATGAGGAGCGACCCTCGTATTCAAGGGACATGATATTGCCAACTTATACTTTGCCAAGCATATACTCCATAGTTTGTTCACTTTAACCTTAATCACTTCAAGATTCTTATGATAGGGGCAATGAGAGCTGAAAGCTAATAAGTATCATAATTTTTGGAAGTTCTTTATGAGACTTGAATCCCTGCTTCCTTCTATGAAGGCCTTTCTTTTACTTTTATGCTGAGTCCCATCTTCTACCTTTATGCACCTATTGAGAGAGCATAGTGGCCATTCTTAGTTTAATGTGCATTGTCCCAAGACTTGTTGATTGATTCATAACTTTGATATTGCTTGTTCTTAAACTATTTGTATTTAGTCACCCTTATGAACTTTGAAGGTGTCCTATGCATTTATGTTTTGCTACACTATGAGGGACAATCTGAATACCATTCTTATTATGTTTTCTATATGTGAAGCAAACAAACTTCTTGCAAAGCATTGTTATTCATGAATCTTTTGTTTATACCTTTTCATGCTACAACATGGTTGCTATGTCTTATTGTTAGAACTATATCTTTCATGCTATGTTAAAGTACTATGATCCTAGATATCAATGTTTTATAAATGCCTTGATCAAGATTGTGATGGTGCATCTCACCTCAAAAATTATTCTTTCTTTTTATCACTTACCTACTCGAGCACGAGCAAGAGTTTAGCTTGGGGATGTTAATACGTTGCAAACGTATCTATAATTTTTGATGTTCCATGCTTGTTTTATATCTACTTTCTTATGTTTTGGACACACTTACACATTTTCTGGAACTAACCTATTAACAAGATGCCATAGTGCCATTTGCCTATTTTCTGCTATTTTTGGTTCCAGAAAAGCCTAAAAATGAATATTCTCAGAATTGGACAGAACAAAAGCCAAAGTCAACATTTCACCGAGGGGAACACAGAGCCAGAAGATGAGACAGAGAAGGGCCTTGATAGGGCCACACCCCCTGGCCGCACGGCCTGGCCTGGCCCACGCCTGGGGGGTGCAGCCGCCTCGAGCACCCCTCGGCCTCCCCTTTCGCCTATAAGAAGCCTCCGATGCAGAAACCCTAAGTACCTGATCAAAATTCCACAAAATAGTTTGTAGCCGCCGCCATCTCCATCCCTATATCAGGATGGATCTGAAGCTCTTCCCGACACTCTGCCGGAGGGGAGAGATCACCCTGGAGGCCTTCTTCATCACCATGCCTTCCTCCAGTGTGATGCGTGAGTAGTTTGTCCCTAGACTACGGGTCCATGTAGTAGCTAGATGGTTGGTTCTTCTCCTTTGTGCTACCATGTTTAGATCTTGTGAGCTCCGTTCATGATCAAGATTATCTATTTGTAATCCTACATGTTGTGTTTGCGGGGATCCGATGGATATTGAGATGCTATTTCAGATTGATTATTGATTCTATCATGTCTTTGTTATTTGTGATCTTGCATGCTTTCCGTTGTTAGTACATATCTTGGCCGAGTAGATGCTAGCAACTCCAAGAGGGAGTATTTATGCTCGATAGTGGGTTCATGCCTCTAGGAATCTGGGGAAGTGACAGAAATCTCTAAGTTACTAGATGTGTTGTTGCTACTAGGGAGAAAACAGCAATCCTTTGTTCATAGAACAATCATATTGTTTACTTTAAACACTTTGCTTAATGCAATTATCTGTTGCTTGCAAATTAATACCGGAGGGGGTTCGGATGATAACCTGAAGGTGGATTATTAGTCATATATGTAGTTGGATTACGGTCTATGTATAATGTTGTAATGCCCAATCAAATCTCATAGGAGTCAAGATGATTAGTATATGCATGTATGCTTTCTCAATGTTTGTCAATTGCCCCGCTGTAATTTGTTCACCCAACATGTCATCTATCTTAAGGAGAATCACCACTAGTGAACTATGGACCCCGGTCCATTCTTTTACCATCAATCTACAACTATTTACTATTTTCTGTTTACTTGCTGCAAGCTATTACTATCTTCCATGCAATATGTTTAATCCTTTGTTTTCAGCAAAACCGGTGAGATTGACAACCTCACTGTAAGTTGGGGGCAAAGTTTTGTGGTTGTGTTGTGTAGGATTCCAAGTTGGAAACAACACCTTGGAGGTGTTTCCTTGCTCCTATTGGTTCGATAACCTTGGTTTCATAACTGAGGGAAAAATTGCTGATGTGCTCATCACACCTTCCTCTTGGGGTTCCCCAATGAGCTCGAATATATTTTGAGCCATCACATTCCAAGGGCTTTTGGGATTTTTTACCATGGTTTAACATATGGAGTTTCTAGAGTCATTCCATGTGTTCTTTTCCAAACCACCTTGATCCACTAAAGTCATTGCATGTTTTCTTTTCCAAACCTCCTTGATCCACATCACGACACACACTCCAATGGATGTGGTGATGCAACTTCTATCACACTGGTGCACTATTCCACGTGGCAGTTGTATTCCAAGGAATTTTTGGGATTTTTGACCATGGTTTGACACATGGAGTCTCTAGAGTCATTACATGTGTTCTTTTACGAACCAACTAGATCCACATGAGCACACACACCCCAATATATGTGGTGATGCTACTTCTGTCACATTGGTGAATCATTCCTTGTGGCAGTTGCATTCCATGGGCTTCTTGTACCTTTCGACCATGGTTTAACACATGGAGTCTCTAGAGTCACTTTATATGTTCTTTTGCAAACCACCTTGATCCACTAGAGTCATTTTATGTGTTCTTTCCAAAACCATCTTGATCCACATTACCACATACACTCAAATGGATGTGGCGATGCAACTTATGTCACACTGGTGCATCATTGCACGTGGGAGTTGCATTCCAGTGTGTTTTGGGGCTTATTGACATGGTTTTACACATGGAGTCTCTAGTGTCACTCCATGTGTTATTTTCCGAACCACCTTGATCCACATGAGCATACACACTCCAATAGATGTGTTGATGCAACTTCTATCACACTGGTGCACCATTCCATGTGGTAGTCGCATTCCAAGGGCTTCTTGGGACTTTTGACCATGGTTTGACACATGGAGTCTCTATAGTCATTGAATGTGTTCTTTTCCAAACAACCTTGACCATGGTTTAACACATGGAGTCTCTAGAGTCATTCCATGTGTTCTTTTACAAACCACCTTGATCCACTAGAGTCATTGCATGTATTATTTTCAAAACCACCTTGATCCACATTACCACACACACTCAAATAGATCTGGTGATGGAACTTCTGTCACACTGGTGTATCATTCCATGTGACAATTGTATTCCTACGGATTTCTGGAATTTGTAACCATGGTTTGACACAAGGAGTCTCTGGAATCATTGCATGTGTTCTTTTTAAACCACCTTGATCCGCATGAGCACACACAGTCCAATAGATGTGGTGATGCAACTTCTGTCACACTAGTGCATCATTCCATGTGGCAGATGGATTCCAAGGGATTTTTGACCATGGTTTGACACATGGAGTCTCTAGGGTCATTGCATGTGTTATTTTCCAAACCACCTTGATCCACATAAGAACACACACTCCAATAGATGCGATGATGCAACTTATATCACATTGGTGCATCATTCCATGTGGCAGTTGCATACCAAGGGGTTCTTGGTCCTTTTGACCATGGATTGACACATGGAGACTCTAGAGTCAATGTATGTGTTATTTTCTAAACCACCTTTATCCACATGAGAACACACACTACAATGGATGTGTGGTGATGCAGGTATTGTCACACCGGTGCACCCTTCCATGTGGCAGTTGCATTCCAAGGTTTATTTTAGGATTTTGACCTTGGTTTAACACATGGTGTCTCTAGATTCATTCCATATGTTGTTTTCCAAACTACCTTGATCCTCTAGATTCATTGCATGTGTTCATTTGAAAACCACATTGATCCACATTGCCACCCACATTCAAATGGATGTGATGATGCAACTTCTGTCACACTAGTGCACCATTCCATGTGGCATGTGCATTCATATGTGGTTTTGGCTTTTTACCATGATTTGACACATGGAGTCTCTAAAGTCATTCAATTTGTTATTTTTTAAAACCATCTTGGTCCACATGATCACACATACTCCAATAGATGTGGTGATGCAACTTCTATCACACTAGTGCATCATTCCATGTGGCAGTTGGATTCCAAGGGCTTCTTGGGCCTTTTGACCATGGTTTGGCACATGGAGTCTCTAGAGTTATGGCATGTGTTATTTTCCAAACCAGCGTGATCCACATGAACACACACACTACAATGGATGCGGTGATAAAACTTTTGTCACATTGGTGCACCATTCCATGTGGTAGTTGCATTCCAAGGGGTTTTGGGAATTTTTTACCATGGTTTGACACATGGAGTCTCTAGAGTCATTGCATGTGTTCTCTTCCGAACCACCTTGATCCACTAGAGTTATTGCATGTTTTCTTGTAAAAACCACCTTGATACACATTACCACATATATACAAATGGATGTGGTGATGCAACTTCTGTCACACTGGTGCATCATTCCATGTGACAGTTGCATTCATATGTGTTTTGGGGACTTTTGACCATGGTTTGACACATGGAGTCTTGATACATTACAAATGTATCTATAATTTTTGATGTTCCATGCTTGGTTTTATCTACTTTCTTGTGTTTTGTCCACACTTTGGAGTACTTTTCATAGACTTTCTTGGACTAACCTATTAACAATATGCCATAGTGCCAGTTGCCTGTTTTCTGCTGTTTTGGGTTCCAGGAAAGTCAGAAAATCAATATTCTCGGAATTGGACCGGACAAAAGCCAAAGTCGATATTTTACCAGAAGACTCACGGAGCCAGATGACGAGATGGAGAGGGGCCAGGGGATGGCCACACCACCTGGTGGCGTGGGACAGGCCAGGCCGCGCCAGGGGGTGGTGTGGGCCCTTCCGGCACCCCCTCGGTCTCCCCTCTCGCATATAAGAGCCTCCCGATGCATAAACCCTAAATCGGCAAGCCTCCAGCCACGAAAAGTTCCGCAGCGCCGCCGCCACCGAAGGGGAGATTCGAGGGACAGAAAGTCTCTGTTCCGGCACCCTGCCGGGACGAGGAAGTGCCCCCGGAGCCATCTCCATCGATCTCCACCACCATCTCCATCACCGTTGCTGATTCCCATGATGAGGAGGGCGTAGTTCTTCCTCGAGGCTAAGGGTTCTACCGGCGGCTATGTGTTCATCCCTCTCTCTATGCATGATCTTGTTGTGGTCATGAGGTTTGTAATCAATTAGATCTACCTTGCTACTCAAGTGCTTTAATAGATCTCTGCTCTCCCCATGTGTGTGAAAGTGACAGCGTGCTCACCATGGTGGCACTTAGGCTAGATATTACAAATACTTGTTCTGAGTTATATTTGGAGTTGGATGTCTTCATGAAATTGTGGTGTTTGTTGGACTCATCTAGTACTCAAGGTGACAGTGTGGGGTTTCTAGATGGGAAAGGCTTACTTTGAGGTGTGCTGTTATAGCCCTACCATCGATTAGAGTGTTCAACCGGAGAGTAGTTAAGAGTAGTATCATAAAGAGAATATATTTATATGAGAGTGTTCACTAGTGAAAGTATGATCCCTAGGCCTTGTTTCTAAGCATTGAAACACCGTTTGCAATTAGATTTGTTACATGTTTGCTTGTTTCCTTCTTTATTTCAGTTTGCCTTTAGTCTTTTCCACGCCATCAAGCTATTTTCTATCACCGTTACCACTTATAATAATCCATACCACTTGTATTTCACTATCTCTTCGCCGAACTAGTGCACCTATACACCTGATAAGTGTATTGGGTGTGTTGGGGACACAAGAGACTTCTCGTATCTTGATTGCAGGGTTTCTTGAGAGGGAATACCTTTGACCACTTCCTCCCTGAGTTCGATAAACCTTGGGTGCTCCACTTAAGGGAAAACTTGTTGCTGTTCTACAAACCTCTGTACTTGGAGGCCCAACAACTTTCTACAAGAATAGAAGTGCGTAGACATCAAGTCTATAGAGTCATTGCATGTGTTCTTTTAGAAACCACCTTGATCCACATGAGCACACCCACTCCAATAGATGTGGTGATGCAACTCACGCTGGTGCATCATTCCATGTGGCAGTTGCATTCCAAGGGCTTCTTGGGCATTTTGACCATGGTTTGACACATGGAGTCTCTAGAGTCATTGCATGTGTTGTTTTCCAAACCACCTTGATCCACATGACCACACACACTACAATGGATGTGGTGATGCAACTATTTTCATACCGGTGGACCATTCCATGTGGCAGTTGCATTCCAAGGGCTTTTTGGGATTTTTGACCATGGTTTGACACATGGAGTCTCTAGGGTCATTCCAAGTGTTATTTTCCAAACCACCTTGATCCTCTAGAGTCATTGTATGTGTTATTTTGAAAAGCACCTTGATCCACATTACCACATACAATCAAATGGATGTGGCCATGCAACTTCTTTCACACTGGTACATGATGACCCATAAGTATAGGGGGTGTATCGCAGTATTTTCGAGGGAAGTGAAACCCAATTTATTGATTCGACACAAAGGGAGCCAAGGAATAATTATAAGCCTTAACAACTGAGTTGTCAATTCAGCTGCACCTGGAAACAATCTTGCTCACATCAGTTTATCAGTAGCAACAGTTTTGTAGTAGGAATAGTAAAGCAAAGACAGTAGTAACAAAAGCAGTAAACAATGGGATTCGAGTGCGGTAGGCATAGGGATGGATGGACGGGCGTTGCATGGACAAGTCAATTCACATAGCAATCAGAATATAGGGCAATTGTAGATAAATAAGATAAAGCATCCAAGTACTAGACAATCCTAGGCATGTGTTCCATATATAGTCATACATGCTCGCAATGAGAACTTGCACAACATCATTTGTCCTGCTAGCCTGTTTGCAGTGGGGCCTCTAGGGAACTACTGGCAATTAAGGTGCTCCTTTTAATAGAGCACCGGAGCAAAGCATTAACACTCCGTGAACACATGTGATCCTCACATCAAAGCCATTCCCTTCCGGTTATCCCGATTTCTGTCACTTCGGAGCCATAGGTTCCGGACAACAACGTGTGTATACAACTTGCAGGTAAGACCAAAACAATACTATCATAATGAATCAATAACATGTTCATATCTGAAATCATGGCACTCGGGCCCTAGTGACAAGCATTAAGCACAACAAGTCGCAACAAAGTCATAAAGCACTAATAAAAGATACTAGGCACCATGCCCTAACAATCTGATGCCATTACATGAACGATCTCATCCAATCCCTACCATCCCCATGGCCTACAGCAGGGGATTACTCACTCATAGATGGGGGAAACATGGATGGTCGATGGAGAAGAGATGGTGATGATGATGGCGATGCTCTCCTCCAATTCCCCGTCCCGGCAGGGTGCCAGAACGGAGTTTCTAGTGCTGTTTCGTGGAATCTGGTGGTGGCGGCGGAGCGGAACTCCTTCTTGAAAAACGTCGAACCCCCCGAAGTTTTTAGGTTAGAAGGCAACTTATAGGCGAAGAGAGAGGCCGAGGGGGTGCTTGGGGGGCCCACACCACCCCCTGGCGTGGCCTCGCCTGGCCCACGCCACCAGGTGGTGTGGCCACCCCCTGGCTCTTCTCCGTCTCGTATTCTGGCTCCTGGAGTCTTCGGGTGAAATAGGATTTTTGGCATATTTTCTAAGATTTTTCCTGATAGTTGGTTCTCTGCACAAAAAGTAGACACCAAGGCAATTCTGCTGAAAACAGCGTCAGTCCGCATTAGTTGCATTCAAATCACACAAGTTTAGAGGAGAAACAATATCAAAAGTGTTCGGGAAAGTAGATATGTTTTGGACGTATCAACTCCCCCCAAGCTTAGCTTATTGCTTGTCCTCAAGCAATTCAGTTGAAAACTGAGTGCGATAAATGAACTTTTACGAACACATTTGCTTCATATGATGCAAATATTCTCAGCAATGTGATCAACTACTTAGACAGTTCATAATAAAGAGTATGCAACTAAGTCTACTTAGTAGTCATTGCAAGCTATGAAGAGATTCCAACTCAAGAATAATAAGTAGCATGAAGCACAAACATAAGCAACATTACAATGCTCATAAAAAGGTATGATAGAGTGGTATCTCGCTTGCATTTGATTACGAAAGCCAAGGCATCTCTGAAGTTCAAGTGATGACTAGAAGTAAATATATCAAGGATACAAGCATGAAAGTCATAACACAAATAATCAAGTAATGGAACAAACACAAAGAATGACAACTATGCTCTCAGGAAGGTGCTCAAAGAATATGTGGAGACTCAACAAGTAGAAGAAAAGGTTCTGAATAATTTGAAAGGCTTCCAAATGCTGAAAGTATGGTACTCGTTAGCTTTGAGCTATCATTGCCCCTATCATAAGCATCTTTAATGTGGTTAAGGTGAAAGTGACACAACTAAGAGGATATTCTTGACAAGTGATAAATCGAAGTCTCATGCCCCTTACTTACGAAGACCGATCCTCATGCTACTCAACTTCAGTGACAAGTAAGCTCTTGTCATTGTAAGTATATACGTATCATAGAGAACCGCCAACGGGGTACCCCTTGCACATGACACGGGAGCTATCCCATAATCAAAATAACAAGGCAAGCAGACAATGAGCATCTCGGCGATCTTTTTCTTTACTATGTGCATAGATTTTTATTGAGGATGCTTCATAGAATGCTCATTATGGTTATGCTGCAAGTTTCCACCATGATTAGGCATGGCTTAGGCTAGCGGCCCAGGCGTTTCTCTAACATACATACAAACTCCATGATCTTACGAGTTCCACTTTTATTTCACACCGCCGGGATCCATAAGCAAAAGAACATGATATCAACTAGGTACAAAGTACCTGTGAAGTGTTGAAAGCGGTCCCCATGATACATGGTTCTGCTAACTTCAACTCATAAAGCGCAAGCATATGCGCAACATAGAAGGACGCAATGGTTCAGGTTTATTAAGTGCAAGAAAATAAAGTGTGCCATCAAGTTTGTGAGAGCTTTACTAACTAACTTTCTCATAACAAGCAAACATTTTATTCGGAAGAAAACAAGGCATATTTAATATGCACGGAGGTAGCAAATGATGCTAATGGGTAGGTATGGTGGACACTTTGGAAATATTTGGTTTAGGGAGTTGGGAACTGGAGTAAAACATACTCAGTGAAAGTGAAGGCTAGCAATAGTAAGGGAGCGACAAACGAGAGAGCAATAGCTGTCATTATCATGCTTGCAACAAAACAGGATTACTCATGGCATGAAAGTGATTCAAGATCCTCAAGGCAAAATAATTCATCAAGGCTTAATTGATTATCACAGTCATGTGCATGCGTGAGCATGTGCCAAGTCAAGTCAAATGAAACATTCAGAGGAGGATACCACGGTGTCATACCAATTTATGAATAGAGCAATGCAAGCAAACATTCATAAGACATGCTACAAACTATTAGCGAGCTGGAGCTAATCATAAGAAAGCAAGAACTACTAAGCATCCAAAGATAACATACACCCTACTTGAACGGGCTAGGCAAGCTCACAATGATGAGTATACGTACAAAATGAAAACAAATAGAGTTCGTTACCAGCCTCTTACCACGCCTCAAGTTGTCATTGATCCTCATTATTGCTCTTCACTTGTGTGGCGTGAATAATAATATGAAATAAATATCCACTGAGGACTGCCGAACCCTGTAGCAAACTCGCAAAAACCAAAAAAGAACGACAAATATTTTTTGTGTTTTCGATTTTTAAACAAGAACCAAAAGGGAAAAACAAGCAAAGCAAAATCTTTTTGGGTTTTTCGAATAGTTCAAACAAAGCAAAAAGGGAAAAGCAAACCAAGGCAAAAAGAAGAAGCAAACCAAAGAGAAACAACAGAAATATTTTTGGTCTTTTTGTGTTTTAGAAAGCAAAAGCAAAGAAAGAGAACGAAAGCTAAAAAGAGAACAAAAACATGAATATACAAAGTATCGACGCGACCTGATATGGAGATGAGTGCGGTGTCGATGTACCTCCCCCAAGCTTAGGCTTTTGGCCTAAGTGGGTATCAATCCATGTACGAATAGGGGTTCCAAGCGGGCGGATCTTGGTAAGAATGGTCGTAGCTGGGCCCATGAGAAGAAGAAGCTCCCCAATCATAAGCAGGCTGCTGATATGAAGACTCTCCCTCATTCGAGGGCTGGACCGAATTATCCGTGACCTCCCTTCTAGTGTCCTGCTCCTATTGGGAGAGCTCTCCCAAGTACGTGTCAAGCTCCTCCTCAGTGAGGGACCATCCTTCCCTGTTATCAAGGTTAAACAAAACAGGTGCAGGCAAAAGAACAACATGCTCGGACTTGCTCTTTCTCCAACTAGCTTTGAGAAAGGTTATTTCATAAGATAACTCACTCATACTAGCCCACGAGGAAACAAATTTATGCTGTATCATGGAACTAAGATCAAGCCTCTCTATGGGAAACTGTAGGTCTAGATGATGAGGCACTAAACCATGCAATGCTAGTAAACGAGAAGCAATGAGGCCTCCACAAATTCCACCTTTCTCACGGTTAGCAGCAAGACAGAAAGCTATCAAAGCACCCAAGTTGTAAGACCTATCTCGTTTAAGAGCAGCAGAGATAAATGCTAGATCAAACGAAGATAACTTATTGGCAATTTTCCTAGCAAGAACACACTTGGCAATAAAGTAGGCAAAGTAGCAAATGGAGGGAAAATGAATGTTACGGATTTTCCACTCTCCTTCGAGAAGCTACTCCCTTGGCAAATTTCTGCGTATAAATCCATGAGTGGTTCAAGTCTCTCTTTAATCTTTCTACATGATCCCCATTGAGGTACCTTAATAGCTGCACAAAAATCATCAAGAGAAAGGTCCACAACTACATTGTAAATTTTGTAATGGACCATGGGGTTAGGCAAAGAGTGACTAAATTGGAAGTCCTGCACCACAGACATGGTTAGCTTCACAAATTGACAAGGTTCATCTTCCAAAAAGTGCTCTAACCCTGCATTAGAAACCAAAGTGTGGAAATCTTGTAGAATTCCTGCAGCTCTCATGAACTCAGAGCATGGATAAATGGAGGGAAAAACTTCCTCCTCCCGGTGGACCTTCATGACCTCAGGCACCCAAAGCTCATGCTGGTTTAGGTGGTGTTCACTCATCTTCTATTCTGAAATTTAAACACCTATTAAACAAGTGATTGCAAAGTAAATATAATGAAGGATTCTACTCATAGGGACTTGCAAGAGGCCTAAACATGCATCAAAACTATATATCTAAGCATCAAACAAGCTTACAAGCTCTCATAACCAGTCACCTATAGCAACAAAATACTCAACATATAATCCACTAAACACAAATCTACTTGGCAAGGGGAGGAGTCACATACCAGGGAACAAATGCTCCAAATTTCAGCAAAAAAGATGGGCTGAGCAAGGAGATCGAAAAAATCGAGAGCAAGAACGCGATTTTGAGATATGAACTGGAGCTTACTCGGGAGAGAGAAGAAAGTGGCAGGTGAGAGAGTTAGTGGGAGGCCAGGGGTGGCCCACACCAGGACATGGCGCCACCCAAGGCTGGCCGCGCCACCATGTGGTGTGCCTGCCTAGTGGGCCCCCCTGGTACCTCCCAGGTACTACTATGCCCCTTTTTCATGTAAAAATTTAATATGAATTTTCTGGAATTTTTCGAGACACTTTATTTTTGGGCATTTTTCAGAAATAGAAGAATGATTTTTCTGAAAGATAGATTTTTTTTCTTTTGGAAACATGATGCAAGGACAAAACAAGGCTAGAACTACAGAAGTTCTAACATGCAAGCAACTAACAACAAAAAGAAAACTAAACGAAAGCAAAAACTAAAATGCAAAGGATAGAAATAAACGGAGATAATCATAATGAAAACATTGTTTTGTTCAATGGAATCCTTTTATTAACAAGGTTGATCAAGTCTTGCTACCAAAACAATTGCATATGAGACAAAACTTTGTACTCCACTAATGATTATGTTACCTCAACCTTGATAGCAATGGTCCCAATCATAATAGTTTCAAATTTTTCTCTTGGTATGGGACAATATATTTCTCCAACTTGAATGCCTTCAACATGTTCAATTGAATTCAAACCATAAGTCCTTTCAATCTTCTTGGGGAAATAGACAGTATGTTCCATGTCATTAACATTGAACTTCACCTTTCCTTGATTACAATTAATAACAGCTCCTGCAGTATTAAGAAAAGGTCTCCCAAGAATAATAGACATATTATCATCTTCGGGCATTTCAAGCACAACAAAATCTGTTAATATCAAGCAATTGTGAGCCACCTGAACTGGTACATCCTCACATATAACCACATGAATAGTGGTAGATTTATCAGCCATTTGCAAAGATATATCAGTTGGTATTAATTTTTCAAGTTGAAGCCTCTTATAGAGAGAGAAAGGCATAACACTAACTCCAGCTCCCAAATCACACAAAGTAGTTCTAACATAACTGTTCTTAATAGAGCAAGGGATAGTTGGAATCCCTGGGTCTCCCAGTTTCTTAGGAACCTTACCATTGAAGGAATAATTAGCAAGCAAAGTAGAAATTTCTTCATTAGGGATCTTCCTTTTATTCGAGACAATGTCCTTCATATACTTGGAGTAAGGAGGCAATTTAATAGCATTAGTCAAAGGAATTTGCAATAATAAAGGCTTCATCCACTCACAAAACTTATTATAGTGTTCATCTTCCTTTGACTTGTGTTTCTTATCAGGGAAAGGCATAGGTTTTTCGACCCAAGGTTCTCTTTCACTACCATGTTTCTTAGCAATAAAATCCTCTTTGGTGTATTTAGTATTCTTAGTGTGGTTTTTAGGTTCTTCCTCAACTTTCTCTTCATTAGGAACTTCATTTTCTTCATTACCACTTTCTGTTTCAGCATCAGAGATAGATATACTATTATGATCTATGGTAGGTTCAGAGGGTTCTACAACAGTTTTATGTTTCTTTTTCCTTTCTTACGAGTAGAGCCACTATTTTCAGCTTGTTGAGAATCCTGCTCAATTCTTTTGGGATGCCCCTCAGGATATAGAGGATCCTGGGTATCAGCTCCACTTCTAGTTCTAATTTCATAAGCATGTTTTTCTTTAGCAGCATTAACTAGCAAGTCGTTTTGCACTTTAACGAGTTGATCTATTTGAGTTTGAACCATTTGAAAGTGTTTAACAATCATTTTAACATCATTAGAGGTTCTTTCCACAATATCTTTCAACTCAACAACAGCTCTAGTGTTTTCCATTAGATGATTTTGCACCCTTTTATTAAAGTTATCTTGCTTAACAATAAAGATATCGAATTCTTCTAAGCATTGATCAGGAGGTTTAGAGTAAGGGATATCACCTTCATCAAAGTGTTGTAGAGAGTGTACCTCAATAGTGGATGAGTCGGGAATAGGCTTACATAATTCTTCTATAGGAGGTAAATTCTTGACATCTGCAGCTTTAATTCCCTTCTCCTTGAGACATTTCTTAGCTTCCTTCATCACTTCATCATTTAATTCATTAACTCCCCTCTTCTTTGATGTTGGAATAGGCACGGGAATAGATGGTTCAGGTACAATTACTTCAGGTATATCTTGTTTAGGAGGAGTCCAATCTTCATAATTCTTGCTTATTTTAGCCATTAATTCCTCAGCTTCCTTAGGAGTCCTATTCCTGAAAACACAATCAGCACAACTATCTAGGTATGTCCTAGATTCTTCGGTTAGTCCATTATAAAATATATCAAGAAGCTCATTCTTAGGTAATGGACTTCTAGCTTGTGCATGAATCAAAGCACAAAACCTTGCCCAAGATTCGGGAAATACCTCTTTTTCTCCCTGTTTAAAATCAAAAAGTTCCTACAAAATAGCATGTCTAGCACTGGGAGGAAAATATTTCTGCAGGAAAGTACTAATCAAGCACTCAGGGCTATCAATAGATCCAGGAGGTAAATTACTAAACCAAGTTTTAGCTTCTTCTTTCAGTGAAAAGGGAAAAATCTTAGCAACAAAGTAAGTACGCATCTAATATCATCAGAAAACAAGCCACTCATGGTAGAAAGTTCATTCATATGTGCTACCGCACTTTCATTCTTAGTCCCACAAAAAGGTTCTTTCTCGACAATAGCTATGTAAGATAGATCGAGAGAGAAATCATAATCTTCATCTATAATGTTTATGGGAGAAGCAGCAAACTTAGCATCAGGAGACGATTTGGGTCTAATAGTACGCCTCTCAAGGAGACTCTTAGCAGCGCTTCTATCATGGGTGTTCTTACATTCTTTAATAAACTCATCGGTCATCTCAACATAACCATCTTCAATATCATAACTCTCACTAGACTCAGGTGAGCTAATAGGTGTGGTAGTGTCTTCGTTAGGAGTTTCGGTATTTCTAGCTATAGTTCTAGCAACTGTAGCATCTAGGAAAGGACCTAATGAACTACTCTTATCAAGCACAGTAGAAGAAGCATCAAAAGTTTCAGATTCAACAGTAGTAGCAGTGTGTGTAGCATGTGTATGTGGTGGTGTAAGGAACTTACTCAAAACAGATGATGAATCAAGAGCAGCAGAGGTGTTCAGAACAGTACCTCTTCTTGTAGTGAATGGTAAAATAGGAACCTTGCCATCACGAGACTTACCCATGATGGATGGATAGCAGCGAACAATAGAGAATCCAAGTGAACTTGATAAATAAAGCTATGCTCCCCGGCAACGGCGCCAGAAAATAGTCTTGATGACCCACAAGTATAAGGGGTGTATCGCAGTATTTTCGAGGGAAGTGAAACCCAATTTATTGATTCGACACAAGGGGAGCCAAAGAATATTTATAAGCCTTAACAACTGAGTTGTCAATTTAGCTGCACCTGGAAACAATCTTGCTCACATCAGTTTATCAGTAGCAACAGTTTTGTAGTAGGAATAGTAAAGCAAAGACAGTAGTAACAAAAGCAATAAACAATGGGATTCGAGTGCGGTAGGCATAGGGATGGATGGACGGGCGTTGCATGGACAAGTCAATTCACATAGCAATCAGAACATAGGGTAATTGCAGATAAATAAGATAAAGCATCCAAGTACTAGACAATCCTAGGCATGTGTTCCATATATAGTCATACATGCTCGCAATGAGAACTTGCACAACATCATTTGTCTTGCTAGCCTGTTTGCAGTGGGGCCTCTAGGGAACTACTAGCAATTAAGGTGCTCCTTTTAATAGAGCACCGGAGCAAAGCATTAACACTCCGTGAACACATGTGATCCTCACATCAAAGCCATTCCCTTCCGGTTATCCCGATTTCTGTCACTTCGGGGCCATAGGTTCCGGACAACAACGTGTGTATACAACTTGCAGGTAAGACCAAAACAATACTATCATAATGAATCAATAACATGTTCATATCTGAAATCATGGCACTCGGCCCCTAGTGACAAGCATTAAGCACAACAAGTCGCAACAAAGTCATAAAGCACTAATAAAAGATACTAGGCACCATGCCCTAACAATCTGATGCCATTACATGAACGATCTCATCCAATCCCTACCATCCCCATGGCCTACGACAGGGGATTACTCACTCATAGATGGGGGAAACATGGATGGTCGATGGAGAAGCAATGGTGATGATGATGGCGATGATCTCCTCCAATTCCTCGTCCCGACAGGGTCCCAGAACGGAGTTTCTGGTGCTATTTCGTGGAATCTGGTGGTGGAGGCGGAGCGAAACTCCTTCTTGAAAAACGTCGAACCACCCGAAGTTTTTAGGTCAGAAGGCAACTTATAGGCAAACATTGAGGCCGAGGGGGTGCCTAGGGGGCCCACACCACCCCTTGGCATGGCCTGGCCTGGCCCACGCCACCAGGTGGTGTGGCCACCCCTAGCTCTTCTCCATCTCGTATTCTGGCTCCTGGAGTCTTCGTGTGAAATAGGATTTTTGGCATATTTTCTGGGATTTTTCCTGATAATTGGTTCTCTGCACAAAAAGTACACACCAAGGAAATTCTGCTGAAAACAACGTCAGTCCGCATTAGTTGCATTCAAATCACACAAGTTTAGAGGATAAACAATAGCAAAAGTGTTCAGGAAAGTAGATACGTTTTGGACGTATCAGTGCATCATTCGATGTGAAAGTTGTATTCGTATGTGTTTTTGGGCTTTTTACCATGGTTTGACACATGGAGTCTCGAGAGTAATTGCATTTGTTGTTTTCAAAACCACCTTGATCCACATGAGCACACATGCTCCAATAGAGGTGGTGATGCAAAATTTGTCACATTGGTGCATCATTCTATGTGGTCGTTGCATTCCAAGGGGTTCTTGGGCCTTTTGACCATTGTTTGACACATAGAGTCTCTAGAGTCATTATATGTATTATTTTCCAAACTACCTTGATCCGGATGACCAAAAAACTACAATGGATATGGTGATGCAACTATTGTCACACTGATGCAACATTCCATGTGGCAGTTGCATTCCAAGGGCTTTTTGGGATTTTTGACCAGGGTTTAACACATGGAGTCTCTAGAGTCATTCCATATGTTCTTTTACAAACCACCTTGATCCTCTAGAGTCATTGCATGTGTTATTTTCAAAACCACCTTGATCCACATTACCACACCCACTCAGATGGATGTGGTGATGCAACTTCTGTCACACTGGTGCACCATTCCATGTGGCAGTTGCATTCGTATGTGTTTTGGGATTTTTGACCATGGTTTGACACATGGAGTCTATAGAGTCACTGCATATGTTATTTTCAAAACACCTTGATCCACATGAGCACTCACAATCCTATAGATGTGGTGATGCAACTCCTATCACACTAGTGCAACATTCCATGTGGTAGTTGGATTCCAAGGGCTTTTTGGGATTTTTGACCATGGTTTGACACATGCACTACTACAGATTTTCTTATCCATGGATTGGTACTTAGTGGAGCATGAAAAGGGTGGTGCGCCATTGATAAATTATCTGTGGAACATGTGAAAAAGATGCGCCACAGATAACGAGAATATTTGTGGCGCATGGGCTCTGGGTGTGCCGCAGATACGTCTAGGCATCCAGATCTTCTACTTATGGATGGGCCCTGACATATCCGTGGCGCATGTGGTGGCCGTGAGCCATGGATATTTGGGTTACCAGTGGCGCACCGCAAACACATGCGCCACAGATAAGTCAGAAACCATCCAAATTCTACTCGCCCCCGTGGATCTCCTTTTCTGTCTTGCAAAAAGGAAAAGAAAATGGAAAACACTTCAAATTTTAAAATCCTTTGACATGTAGGTTGGTAATGTGGTCTAGTTTGTAGGAAAATTAACAAACATCAATTTTGACTTTTTTTTTGCAAAAAAGGTTATGGCAAGGTAAAACGGCTATAACTTTTGCATACGATGTTGAAAAAAATCTATAATATATCAAAACGATGAGCACAGAGCTTTCTATCCGCTTGCAACCGTCGAAGACCATTTAGTGATTTCTTTGATTCTCAGGATTCGAAAAGAATAAAAAGATATGGCAAAAAGAAGATTTTTGACTGCAGAAAAAAGTGAACATATTTTATCTGTGGCGCACCCCATAGTGGTGCGCCACAGATAACTTAGGGCGGGAATTAAAATTTGAATCCAGCTCTCCTTCCCTCCACTTATCCTCCTATCCTTCCCTTATCCTCCTCCTATCCTTCACTTCTCCTCCTCCTTCTCCTTCTCCTCCTCTCCTCCCCTTCTCCTTCTCCTCCTATCTTTCCTTTCCCCTTCTCCTTCTCTTTCTCCTCCCATCCTTCCCTTGTCCTTCTCCTCTTCTTCTCCTTCTCCTCTTCTTCTCCTTAACCTTCACCTTCTCCTTCCCTTCTCCTCTTATCCTCCCCTTCTTCTCCTCTCCTCTTCTACTTCACCTCTACTTCTCCTTCTCCACCTCTACTTCTCCTTCTCAGCGCCTTCCTAACTAGAGCTCCTCCCGACGCGACCCACACCGGCGGCCTCCTCAAGCTCCTCCCCGAGATGACCCCTGATGGCGGCCTCCTCGAGCTCCTCCCCGAGCCGACCCCCGACGGCGGCCTCCTCGAGCTCCTCCCCGAGCCTACCCCCGATGGTGGCCTCCTCGAGCTTCTCCCTGAGTGCGGCCACGGCCTCCTGCACCTCCATGTGGTGGTAGGTGGTGGCCATGGTGAGGCGCCGGCGACAAGATCCAGATCCCATTTTTTTTGAATTTTGAAAAATTTATCAGTGGGGCACTGTTCCAACATGCGCCACAGATAAATTTTCATTTCCCGCTTTTGGTTTTCGAATTTTGAAAAACAAATATGTGGCACACCTTACTCATATGTGCCACAGATAATTGATCTTATCCGTGGCGCATGGAATCGTGCGCCACTGATAAAAAATATCAGTGGTGTTATGACAGTGGCGCACTGTACATGCGCCACGGATAACATATTTGGTGCACCACTAATAAGCTTTTTTGTAGTAGTGATGGAGTCTGTAGAGTCATTTCATGTGTTCTTTTCGAAATCACCTTGATCCACATGAGCACACACACTCCAATATATGTGGTGATGTAACTTCTACCACATTGGTGCATCATTCCATGTGGCAGTTGCATTCCAAGGGATTCTTGGACATTTCGACCATGGTTTGGCACATGGAGTCTCTAGAGTCATTGTTCGTTTTATTTTCCAAACCACCTTGATCCACGAGACCACACACACTACAATGGATGTGGTGATGCAACTATTGTCACACTTGTGCACCGTTCCATGAGGCAGTTGAATTCTAAGGGATTTTTGACCATGGTTTAACACATGGAGTCTCTAGAGTCATTCCATATGTTGTTTTCAAAACCACCTTGATCCTCTAGAGCCATTGCATGTGTTCTTTTCAAAACCACCTTGATCCACATTACCACACACACTCAACTGGATATGGTGGTGCAACTTCTATCACACTGGTGCACCATACTATGTGGCAGTTGCATTCGTATGTGGTTTTGGGATTTTTGACCATGGTTTGACACATGGAGTCTTTAGAGTCATTGCATGTGTTCTTTTCCAAACCACCTTGATCCACATGAGCACACACACTCCAATATATGTGGTGATGCAACTTCTGCCATATTGGTGCATCATTTCATGTGGTAGTTGCATTCCAAGGGCTTCTTGGGCCTTTTGACCATGGTTTGACACATGGAGTTTCTAGAGTCATTGCATGTGTTCTTTTCCAAACCACCTTGATCCACATGACCATACACACTATAATGTATGTGGTGATGCAACTATGGTCACACTGGTTCACCATTCCATGTGGTAATTACATTCCAACGATTTTTTGGGATTTTTTACCATGGTTTCACAAATGGAGTCTCTAGAGTCATTCCATATGTTCTTTTCCAAACCACCTTGATCCTCTAGAGTCATTACTTGTGTTCTTTTCAAAACCACCTTGATCCACATTACCACACCAACTCAAAGGGATGTGGTGATGCAACTTCTGTCACACTAGTGCACCATTCCATGTGTCAGTTGCTTTCATATGTGTTTTGGGGATTTTTAACCATGCTTTGACACATGGAGTCTCTAGAGTCATTGCATGTGTTATTTTCCAAACCACTTTGATCCACATAAGCACACACACTCCAATAGTGTTGGGGGGATGACCCCAGGTAGGGTCAAGCCGAGGTATAATGGGAAGGTCCACTTAGTTATAAATAGGTCAAAGCGTGAGCTGGCCGAGTCATACAAGGGTCGGCCGGATTACGGCCGGGTTACCCTAAGCCAGGCTGCACCGGCAAGACTCGGCTAACATATGCAGTATGTCAGGACGTAGAGTGAGCTGTTCTCTCTTTGCATGTACCTTCTTGGCTGGGTTATCCTTACCAAGGCCAAATTAGGAGTTGGCTTTCTCAAGAAGGAGAAAGCCAGCCCAAGGTCAGTGCTCTCGTCTCTCCTAAGGGAATCTAGGGAGAGACGAGTGCTAGCGATAAGGGTTAGAACGACAGAGACAAAGCAGATCATCATAGACGTGGAAGTGTCTGACCCCAATGGTGAGACAACATGCCTTCTACGACATTGCCATGTAGGGGCTGGCGATAGAGGAAAGAAGGGCGCCGAGGTACTATATTGGGACAAGAATATTCCTAGGATATCCGGGCCATGTAAGGCCTAGATGTAACCTGTCCACCCCTTTATAAGGTGAGCTAGGGCCTCCAAGGAGAGGGTCGGTTCATTTTGCTAAGGGAGAAACCCTAGAGGGAGTAGAGAGCAGGAGCACTTCATCTCCTTCCTCTCTATGATACAACTCAAGGAGCACTTGTAATAGTCAGAAGGATCATAATATAAGATCTAGACCAGGAGTAGATGCTTTATCTCCATAGGAGAGCCTCGAACCTGTGTATATTGTGTGTTGAGTTCATTGTTCTTCATGTGTAGATTCACTAAAATATCCCTCTCTGGATACCACTAGTGCACATTGGCCCCATTTGTAGCCTACTCATGGCATCTGCCATGACACCACCACGACAGTTGGCGCCTACTGTGGGGCCAGCAGCAACACTAGATGGTGTCAAGATCCGGATGGGAACCTTCATCACCACTGGAGAGCGCATCGTCTCCAGGATGGTCTAGTGATTTGGCGCACTGGACTTCATCAGCGCAGTGCACGTAACATCGGCACCCGCCCGCCTCCGCACAACGGGCTCTTCATCACCTTCGATACACATAAGATCTTAATAGGCATCGATGATTCATGTGCGTACCCGCAGTGAATCGTCATGGTGGGAGAACCTCCTCTCAGCGCGGCTTGCGGTCCGCGTATCACTCGACCTGCCAGCTGTGTCGAGGTGATGATGACCACGCCAGATGGTGGCATGAGAAAAGATCCGACCGAGGATGGAGAAACTACCCCCAAGGTATCTCGAGCTAGAGGTCCTCCGCTGGAAAGGCCACAAAACATACTTCAGCAAGCCCTAGAGAGCCTAACTACAGCTATAGCTCCCACAGTAGATCCATCTCAAGCACAGGACGAACTGGAGGAAACCCGGTAGAAAATGTTAGCGGGGCCAAAAAAGTAGCAACAGCTCAACAAGTGTTGAACATCATGCTGCGTAAGGACGCTAGGGCAAGTAAGATTAACACAAGTTCCACCTGCATGGATGGTGTTAAAATTAGGGGAAGGAACCTCATGAGTGAAATAGATAAGGAATATGTGCCTAGGCCAGGAGATTCGACTAACCCCATGTTAGCAGGGCTATCGAGGTATAGCACCCCGACAAAGAAGCTCAGGGCTACAGATGCAGCAGTAGCTGAGTTAGATGGTTTGACCTGTGATACCCGGGAGAGGTAGCAAGAAAGAGTGATAGAGCTGGTGCATATTGCGAACCAGCAAAATGAGGAGATTCACAGGACTAACCTGGCTAGGGCAGGGGTTCCTGTGTCGTTCATTCGGATGGGGGCGCTCCTACAAAATTAGCTGGGAAAGCATCTTCACCTGCAGCAGACCTAAGGAGAGAAGAGGTGGTAACCTTGGGAAGAAGAAACAGGCAAATGGTGCCATATGACCCGACTCTAGCTGGGAAAGGCAAAGCAGTTCAGGGAAATGCTAAGAGAGGATGTGTTAGCTGAGGCAACCATGGTCACAAAAACCCTAGCCGAGGCAATGGAAATCAAGAAAATGTTGGGCACGACAATGTCGGACAACATAAATCGGTAGGAGCAGGACAATATCCCCCCAATAGCAACAATATGCACCTCGACAAGAGTAAAGTGCGGGGCCAGCTATGTAGCAGCAATATGCTCATCCGGGGATAACATATACAATGATGGTTACTAGGCTATGGCCAATGCCAGGTTTCCTAGGCCGGATCACCATGTAATGGGAAGTGCAATGGGATCAAGGTTGGGAAACAGGAATTTAAAGTCGGATGATGCAAGGTTGAAGCTGGACTGAATATATTGGTCAGAGCTATTGGAGGGACAAGGTCCTCCAGGTCCTGCATGTTTTGGACCTCGGATCATGAGAGAACCACCTATGATGAACTTTTAGTTAGCTAGGGGAACAAAGACATATGATGGTAGTACCAAGCCACAATATTGGTTGATTGAATATTCCACAGTTGTGCACATCGCATAGGGGAATCTCAAATGGGTGGTGAGATATGTGCCTCAGATGCTAGAGGGACCAGCAAGGGTTTGGCTGAATAATCTGCCACCATGAAGTATCAACTGTTGGTTGGACTTCGAGGAAATGTTCATGAGTAACTTCACTAGAATGTATAAGAGGACAAATAGGCCACAACACCTGGCAATGTGTAAGCAGAGGCTGAATGAGACTAACCAAGAGTTTCTTACCAAGTGGTGCATGTTGCGTAACTCATGCAAGGGTGTGATCTAATCACAGGCAATAGCGTGGTTTGTGCAAGGGTGTATACACGCAAGTGTGTTGTGGCATAGGCTACAGAGGGATATGCCAACCACGTTGGCCGACATAATCAAGACTGCTAATTCATATGCATTGGGAAATCCGACCCAACCACTGCTTATGTCGGCCGAGCTGAATGAGGAGTACTACTCCAGGGATGGGGCTAGGTCATCTCGGAGGAATGACTTCCATATCAAAATAATAGATGAAAGGCTGGATTATTGGTATAACTCGAATCATGTTGATGTAGTGGCTCAAGATCAGCCTGATGCAGGGAGTAACCAGCGGTAGAAGAATAGTAACCAACAATGGACACAAAAGAATGATGGCAATAAAACTTGGACCAATGAAAAAAAAAGCAATGGAAAGACATGAGGGATAGGCCAAAGTATATGTATGAGTCCATACTGGATCAGCCGTGTAAGTTCCACACGCCCAATCCGAGTAAACTAGCGAATCATATAACCCAACAATGTGAGTGGTTTCCGCGTGCATGACAAGATAATATGGGACCTCCACGGACACCTTGGCAGCCACATCTTACAGGGGAAAATGCTCAGCAAGGAATGTTGCCACCACCCCCGCCGAGGTATGAGAACCAGGAGAAAAGGGAAGTGCATAGAGTGGAGGACTAGAATAAAGCAAACTATGAGTATGTCGGCCGAGGAGGCTGAAATGAGTATAGGGAGCATCATCATAGCTATTGTGTGTTCACCACAGAGCAAAATGACAGATAAAGTGTGCAAAGGCGACATATGGAGGAGAATGTAGTTATACGGTGGTGCAATGTATATGTACTGGTTAGATCAGGAAATCACATGGAGCATAAAGGATCACCCCAAGATCATGCCGAGTCCTGGAGCATACGCTCGGGTACTTGACCCGACATTCATTAGGATGAGTCTAAATATCAAGTTCTCCAAGGTGTTTGTTGATAATGGCACTAGTATCAATATACTGTATAAGGACACAATGCATAAGTTGTGAATCTCGGAAAACATGCTCCAAGCGAGTAAGACCACATTCCATGGCATTGTGTCAGGTCTATCGTGTGAGCCAATCGGGAAGGTTCAGATAGATGGGTTATTCGGCAATAGAGAGAGCCATCGAATAGAAAACCTGGAGTTCGAGGTTGTGGATCTAGAAAGCTGCTACCATGCACTGCTGGGTAGACCAGCTATATCCAAGTTAATGGAAAGTTATCACATAAGCTATTTAAAGATGAAACTGCCAGGGCTGAATGGGATTATTACCGCTGCAGGAGATTATAGGCGCTCTATGCAATGTGCCTCGGCTGGATCAAATTTGGCCGAGTTAGTCGTGATAGCACAGGAAAAGAAGTGGATCCATGATGTGGTGGCATTAGCTCAGTCAGCTGAGCTGAGTATGCCGGCACTGAGTAACCCACATGGGAGTTTCTCATTCTAGCCGACTAAGGACACTAAGAAAGTTCCAATTGACGACTAGTTCCTAGAGCATATCATGACTATTGGTGCGAGCCTGAATGACAAATAGGAAAGTGAGCTCATCAGTTTCCTCCATGAGAATTGGGATATATTTTCTTGGTCCACATAGGATCTGCAAGGTATGCTGAGGGAGCTAGCTAAGCACTCTTTGCATGTCAGGCCTGATGCTAGGCAGTGAAGCAACCTCTCCGCCACTTCACCGAGCATAGGAGAAAGATCATAGGAGATGAGATAGCTCGGCTCCTTGCAACCGGGTTTATCATGAACGTACTTCATCCGGATTGGCTGTCTAATCCGGTGCTGGTGGAGAAGAAGAAATATGACCCGAACATGGCAGTGTATTGATTACATGAACCTGAACAAAGCATGTCCAAAAGATCCATTTCCTTTGCCAAGGATAGAATCAATTCATTGACTCGACAGCTGGTTGTGAGCACTTATCATTTGTAGATGCGCATTCTAGTTTCCACTAGATACCGTTAAACTCGGCTGATCAAATAAAGACTACTTTTATTACCCTACACATGGCTTATTGCTATCGCACTATGCCATTTGGCTTACGTAATGCAAGGGCAACGTATCATATATGCATGCAAAAGTGCTTGCATGATCAAATTGGCAAAAATGTTCAAGTGTATGTCGATGATGTGGTGATAAAAACCAAGGAGATTCATACTCTATTAGATGATATCTGGCAAACATTCGCTAACTTAAGGAGGTTCCGAATGAAGCTTAACCCAGAAAAATGCACCTTCGGTGTCCCGGCCAGAAAATTACTCGGTTTTCTCGTATCCAGCTGAGGTATCAAAGCTAATCCAACTAAAATCCAAGCTATGGAGCGCATGGAATTGCTTAAGTGTCTCAATGATGTCCAGAAGTTCATTGGTTTCCTAGCATCATTGAGTCATTTTTTATGTCAGCTGGGAGAAAAGGCTTTGCCTCTCTACCAGTTAATGAAAAATTCGGATAAGTTCATATGGACACCGCATGCAAATGATGCCTTTCATGAATTAAAAAAGATGCTAGCGTCTGCACCTGTCTTAGCATCACCACTATCCAAAGGGCCGACATTGCTCTACATAGCAGCGACCAACCGAGTCGTTATTTCCATGGTAGTGGTGGAGCGTGACGAGGAGGGTAATTTGGTGCAGAGGCCAGTCTATTACCCAAGCAAGGTACTTTCTGCTTCGAAGAAAAACTATCCCCATTATCAGAAAATGGCATATGGTGTTTATATGGCGGCAAAGAAACTTAAAGACTACTTCGAAGAGCACCCCATAAAGGTGATATGTGAAGCTCCCATATCTTTAATAATGGGCAATAGAGATGCAAGTGGCCGAATCGCCAAGTGGGAAATTGAGTTAGCCCCATGCTCCACAATATGATAGGAGAGATGAAATCAAGTCTCAGGCAGTGGCCGACTTTTTTGTGGATTGGGCCGAGATGTAGTATGAGCCGCCCTTGCCTCATCCGAATTACTGGGGAATGCACTTTGACGGGTCCAAACTAAAGGATGGTTTAGGTGCCGGGGTAGTGCTTACCTCTCCCAAAAAATACTAGATGAGATATGTGTTGCAGATTCACTTTAGAGCATCAAACTATGTGACCAAATACAAGGCACTTGTAAATGGCTTAAAAGTAGCAAAAGAAATTTGAATACGTCGAATTCAATGCTTTGGTGATTCGGATTTGGTGATACAAGTTTCTTGTCGTTAGGATGCTTTGGATGCAAATATGGCATTGTATAGACTCCACGTGCAAAAAATCTGTGGGTACTTTGAAGGATGTGAATTCCATCATGTACCAAGAGCTGAAAATGATGCAGCCAACGTATTATCCAAACTTGGTTCATCTTGGAAAGAAATCCCACCAGGCGTAGGTCTAGAACATCTCAGAAAACCATCTATCAAACCATCGCCAGAATCTGAGTCAATCTATATCCCGACCAATCCATGATCTGAGGTTATCCCAATGGACATTGATTGGGGGAATAGTTTGAGTAACCAGGGACTGCCTCATCACACCCGGGGACTACCTTGGCAAACCCAGGGACTGTCTCATAGAACTCGGGGACTGTTCAACTTAACTCGACAGAAGTTATGTCGGCTTACCCAATGGAAGTTGATGGAGTAATTTTCCCGGCATGAGCCGTACCAGCATGGGCGCAACCAATTTTTTGTTTCTTGAAAGATGGGAGTTTTCCAAGTGATGAGGTTCTCTCCAGGCAAGTTCAGAGAAGAGCAAATGCATATACCATAATAAATGTCGAGTTATATAAGAGAAGTGTCACAAGTATCCTTCACCGATGTGTTGATCCGGCAGAGAGCCAGGAGATCCTCCGAGATATACATCAGGGCGAATGTGGGCATCATGCCTCGTCCAGAGCTTTAGTCGCCAAGACATTTTGGCATGGATTTTATTGGCCTAGTGCTTTACAAGATGCTGAGGACCTTGTGAGGAAGTGCAATGGTTGTCAAAGATATTTGAGGAAAATACATACGGCATCATCCGAACTAAAAACTATACCTATCACTTGGCCATTTGTTGTATGGTGTTTTGATATGGTTGGACCATTTAGGATGGCTCGTGGAAACATGACTCATATCCTAGTCATAGTGGACAAGTTCACAAAATGGATTGAGGTTAAGCCAATCAAAAAGTGTAATGGACCCACTGCTGTATCTTTTCTCAAGGACATCATCTTGAGATATGGGTACCCACATAGTATCATAACAGATAATGCCATAAATTTTGCTGAGGGAGCATTTGATCATTTCTGTCAAGATAAAAGAATAAGACTGGATGTTGCATCAGTCGCACACCCTGCATATAACGTGCAAGTGGAGAGATCCAATGGGCTAGTACTGTCTGGGATAAAACCCCGGCTCATTGCTCCCCTGCAAATATTAGCTGGGTGTTGGATTGACGAACTCCCAGCAGTACTATGGAGCCTTAGGACAACTCCGAATCGATCAATTGGTTATACACCATTCTTTATGGTATATGGGGTAGAAGTTGTATTACCATCCGACATAGAACATGATTTTCCTAGGGTCACCTAATACATAGAAGACGAAGTGCAAGAAGCTTGGACAAATGATGTGGATCTGCTAGAAGAGGCAAGAGAGTTGGCATTGTCCAGATCCACCATATATCAGTAGAATCTTTGATGCTACCATAGCTGGAAAGTGAACCCCTGAGTTTTTCGGGAAGGGGATTTAGTGTTTCGGCGAGTGCAACGCACTGCCGGCATGCACAAGCTATCACCTCCGTGGGGAGGAAAATTTATCGTGAGCAAAGCACTGCACAATGATGCATACTATCTTATAGATGCTCAACCACAGGATAAGAATAAGACGAACATGTCAGGAGAAGAGTCAAAAAGGCCATGGAATGTAGCACTTCTTCGTCCATTTTACACTTAGCTAAAGTGTATGTGTCTCGAACTCTCATATGTCGGACTGTATGTAGGCAATGAGCTGATTAATGAAACCTCGGCACAGCGAGCAGAAACTCGGGGATTACCTTAGTAGTAATTGTCTTTATTCTGTATTTACTTTTTATATGTTGGCTAGCTCAAAATTCCTACCCCTTAGGATGAATTAGTAATGTGTCGGAACCAAAGGTTAACTCTTTGACTTGCTGCTGTCCAAAAGATTGGCTTCATGGCAAGCAAGAGAAAAAGCTCGCAAATGCTAGACACATCCAAAAGATTGGCTTCATGGCAAGCAAGGAAGGGGAAATTAATTGAGCCGAGATTTATTTTTGGGCTAACCCCTGTATTTACTTTATTTAATATTATGCCAAATCATTTTGAGCTAATCCTCATAATTTCAAGTATTGTTAATTTTATTTTTTGATCTCGGACTCGTAAGTCGAACATCGAAAAATGGTAGACACGGGCCGAATAATAAGATCTAGAGAACAAGAAAATGAAACTTGGGGACTTCAGCCAAATAGATTTGACATAAAAAGCATAACAGTAGCGAAAGGACTTAAATTGTTTCACACATCTACACCTGGCATATCGGGGATTTAACAAAGTTTAAAAGTTTATGTGCTCAAGGAGCGGTAGCAACCGGGTCATCACCGAGAGGAGCAACAACAACTTTGGGATCATCAACCTCGGCTTCTTCTTCCTCATCTGGGTTAACTTCGGGGTCCTCAAGATCCTCCTCATCTTCGCCCGCACCCTCTTCAACGTATGCATCGTCCACCTCGTCGAGGAAGCTCGGCCCTTCATTCCATGTGTGGATGTTGGCATACTGCATCAACCGATAGGCCCGATCTTGGCAACGCTGGATATGGTCAAGATCAGTTGTCCACTGCGAGCCAGTGCACATGTTCCAAAGAGCATCTAAATTGATACCTTCGTATCAAGACAACACAAAAAGATAATGCCATGTCAGCACTGACAAGTTGAGCTAAGTTTCGCAATCCATCAGCTTATCGGACACCTGAGCGACCTTCTTGGGAGCGGTCTCCTCTGGCTAGAGAACGTGGAAGACTCGGATGGCAGCATCCAAGATCTCAACCCCAAAGACCCTCATGGGCCCGAAGTTGGCCTTGAGGCCAACCAAGAGTTCATCAATGTCACACTCTTTGGGGAGGGGGACAATTTCTCCTTTCTTCTCCTGGAATTTGCTGATGGTAGTGGTGACACAAGCCTTTGATTGGGGGAAATCACCTAAGAGAACAAGCAAAGAGAGCAAGCAAGAGTAAACAAATCAAGGTTAAAGGGAAACTTTGGCAAGAAAAGGAAAGTTGGCAAAAATAAGCTTATGAGCTACGATGACATTGATCTGAGTCAGCTCAGCCAGCAAAGCGGCCTGTTTCTATTGGAGATCCTCGAGAGCAGTTGATGAGTCCAAAATTGAAGCATGTTCACTTTTTATTTTTGCATATATAGAGTAGGGATCTTTGTATTTCACCGTGTTTGCACGCGCCATTTTATTCTTGTTTTAATAGGATCCCAAATCACTGAGTCCTATATGAACATATCAATTGGAACTATCATATTGTGCAATTATATGATATTTCTAAGTGATAAAAGTCATTTTATGGATTTACCTTCGCACCTGGGAGAATACCAAGCGAGGAGGAGCAATCAGCACCAATAATGACTGGTGGTATGGGCGGAGCCTTCCCGTACCGTCCGCCCATACCAAGCGCCATCATGACCGCCTCATCAAATACTTTCCCCTTGCAAAGACGAGAGGGAGATCCGACATTCACAGCCACTAGAAACCTTGAAAAACCACATCTGAAAGGGATCTGAAGGAGGAACTTGGCTGGGGAAAAATCCCAGCTGCTTCACGGATCATTGGACGATAATGCATCATCCCCTTCATCATCAACCGCTGCATCTCCATTACCACCATTACCCCCATCTTTCATCTATTAGATCTTGTTGTAATTCCAGAATCAATTGTGGTTTGCATTAGATCTATCTCCATACTTTTGTCCATTCATTTGATTATGATGATGTTGTTGATTGCTTCCATGAGTGAGTAGTTACCTTGTTCTTGGGGAGATGGAGACACCCTAGCACTATTATGAATTCATAATAAATAAGATTTATTCTTGTGTCCATATGACTTGCTCGTCTATGATATAATTATGATTTGTGTTTGATCACTCTCTTTAGATGTTATGTGTAGTCGGCCGCATATCATTTGCCCTCGGGACTAAAGGGAGGTAGAAATACTTTATACGTGTCTTGGAAGCATACCTAGAATGGCCTTGTGATAGATTGGCGCCGGCTCATAACCTACACGTTCAAAGGAGGATTAAAGAGGGACTCCCTAAGATAATTACGATATCCACGGGGAAACCCTTAATTGTGGTGGTCTGTATGGGTGACTGCTCTCAAACATCACATTGGTTATTTAGAGGTGACCTCACTCTTGGCTTAACAAAGTTGCCTCCTACGAGCCTTATAGTGAACATCTTATTATGGAGCTCTCTCCACACATCTCATGACATAAGGAGTATGTTATCTTGATTGCATATAAGAATAATACTATGCTAGTGGTGTATCCTACATCCCTGAGAATGTTTTAGCCCTATTGAGTTCATATTTGTTACTTGTTTTCATTTACTTGTTTTAATTACTTTTCTGCAAAGAACCCTAAACCTTTCAAACACCCTTTACTTGAGATCAAAGGAAGCTTATAAGTATCCTTTGGAAGAGAGTAACGAGGGGAATAAAGAACTTTACCAATATCTCTTTGTGGGTTCGATATCTTTACTTTGAAACTAGCTATAATTGATCTGTGCACTTGCAGTCATCAAGCTATTTTCTGGCGCCGTTGCGAGGGAGCTAAGCGCTTTTGGTATTTGTTCTTAGTTACTTATTTTACTCATTGTTTTTCTAAAGTTGTTTATTAGTTTCAGGTGATACATTATGGGCGAATACCAACATATAATCCAGCTGGAGGCTATGAGGAATTATGGTCCGCCCATTGATGCCTATTTAAAATCCAATAACCCAAGAGGGTATGATATTAACCCGATGCTCTTGGATCTTTTGCATGCAAAGAAATTTGCAGGAGATGATACGGAGGATCTATATGAGCAGGTAGGGTTCTTTGAAGATATTTGTGGGACTTTCCACCTAATCTACAAACTGAGGATGAGGTTAAATTTGCTCTATTTGCTCAAACTCTCATTGATCAGGCTCGTTCTTGGTACATTCAAAGTTTTGCAAAGATTACTAATTCCTGGGAGAGCCTAGCGTCTCTAGTTTTAGTTGATTTCTTTCCCAAGACAAAAACTCTTGGCGCGAGACGCATGATCACAAATTTTAAAGGAAAACCCGAAGAAAGCTTGCATGAAGGATATACAAGGTTTTGGGGATTGCTTGATCACTGCCCCATCATAATTTCCCACCTTGGCTGGTGATACACACCTTCTACATAGGTTTGAATGATAATAACAGACATGAACTCGACTCCCTTACCAATGGGTCGTTCACCGAATTATCAGTGTTGAAAGGGCATGGAATTTGCTAGACACGGTGAATAGGATAGAGAAAGTGTATTGTGAGGATGAGTTTAATAAAGAAAATCCCATAGAATACAATTGCTTAAAAGATTTCTAGCTTCGGGGAAAATAGAAAAACTGCTTGGAAATTTTAATCTTTACCATTGCATGATTATTCAAATTATTAGATCCTATGCTAACTACCTATAGATTCCAAAAGATTGGGAACACTATACACCACCTGTGGAAGAGAAACCCTCCAAAACTTGCCATAGTGATAAATATTCGAAAATGAAGAAGAAAATGTTAGCCGATGAAGAGACTATTCTAACTAAAGTAATGGATAGCGCAGGGGTGAAGGAATAAAATAATAGGAAGGTTAACTAAGGATCTAGGAGCCATTAAAGAGAATATTGGGATAGTAAAAGAACTTCTAGAACCTGAGTTGTTCAAGGATGAAGTAAATAATCCTTCGAAATGATAGGGGGCAAGTTTGATGGTAAGAATAGAAGTCAACAGAAAATTCTTTTTTGTTTAGGTAGGATTACTTATGTAGGGTTTTGTGACTTAAGTTCTTCCATAAACATCATGCCTTATACAATCTATGAAGAAATGCGTGATCATCTTGATGAATCTTACCTTGAGCCATCAGAAGCTACTTTTATATTTTCTAATAGAACTTTGCATCCTACTCGCGGGATACTCCGCAATGTTTGTGTTTCTGTTGGGGCTTTTTTTGTACCTAGTTGATTTACATATTATTGAAATACCTTTCAACTCCTCCTGACCGGTCATTTTTGGTAGCCGTTTTTACAACTCTATGAACATTGATATTGACAACAAAAACTAGGCTTTATCTTTGCAGTTTGGAGAAGAAAATGTAGAAATAAACTACAGCCAATCCACAAGAATACGTTATGAAAAGAAAGTTGAGATTAAGGAGGAGAAGACTATTGAAGAATTGGCAGCAATCTATTTTTGCACTCCGCAATCTGAGTTGGAGAGGAGTTTGACAAGCGATGATTCGCTTACCAACGACTCTTCAAAGGAAGATTTGGATGAGATTCTCACCACTGCACTAGTGGTCGAGCTATGCCTTAGGGTTGAATTTGAAGAACTTGAAAGAAAAGGGGATGAGGATCTACCGCCCCTTGTTTTAAAACCTCTCCCTCCAGGTCGCATGTATGAATTCTTAGATAAGGAAGGTAAATGCCTAGTGATTTTAGATGATAAGCTCTCTCTAGAGGACAACACAATATTTTTAGAGGTACTTGTCAAACAGCGTGAAACTTTTGGATACACTCTTAATGACATAAAAGGTATAGATCCCTCCATAGTAACTCACAAGATATCTATGATTGAAGATGCTAAACCATTTATTGATAATCAAAAAAGGTTGAATCCTAAAATGAAAGAGGTAGTAAGAAAGGAAGTCATATGTATGTTGGACGGCGGTATTATCTATCCAATTTCAGACAGTAAGTGGGTGAGCCCAATTCATTGCATACATAGGGAAGGATGTATAAAAATAATTAATAATGATAAGGATGAATTAATCCCTGCTAGAATGATAGAAGTATATAGAATGTGTATTGACTTCAGCAAGTTGAACAAAGAAACCATAAAAATTCATAAGCAACTACCCCTCATTAATGATATTATGGAAAGGATGTCCACTAATTCTTACTTTTTTTCCTTGACAGATACTCTGGATACTCTCAAATAGCTATCCATCCTAAAGATCAAGAAAAGACTACTTTTACCTATCCCTATGGAACCTACGCTTATAGATTAATGCCTTTTGGTTTGTGTAATGCAACTACTACTTTTCAAGAGTGTGTTCCAAAAATATTGTATAGTTTTGTGGAAAGTTCTATGGAAGTCCTTATGGATATTTTAGTTGTTTAAGGAACTACTGTTGAGCAATGTCTCTATACTCTTAATAGAGTTTTGCAGTGATGTAAACGAACCATGATGGTTCTCAATTGGGAGCGCTACCGCCTCATGGTAAGGGAAGGTATAGTTTTCAGGCATAAGGTTTTTGAAAAGAATATTGAGATTGATAATTCAAATTTGGTTACTTTAGAAACAATGTCGATTTGACAAGATATAAAAGGAGTAAAGAACTTCCTTGGACATGCTGGTTTTCATAGACACTTTATTAAATATTTCGCTAGAATAGCTACGCCTTTAACTCTTCTCTTAGAAAAATATACCCTTTTTATTTTTGATAGAGATTTCTATGGTTCCTTCGAACAGTTAAAAAATGCACTAATTTCTGCACGGTCATTGATACGTCCATTTTGCATCACTATTCTATGTCTTAATTCACTATTATTCATTGATATATTTTGTATTGTGAGGTGATACTTATGTTATTTCATCTGTTTTTGCATGGTTGATGACTTTTGGAGCATGGACCGCTGCAGTCAGGATTCTGATGGAAAAGGTGCTCTTTGGAGGCAAAATTCGCGAAGATCAGAAAATCCGAGAAAATATACGGAAAATCCTATTTTTCCAGAAGACTAAGGATGCCAGAAGACGGAGTGGAGATGGGCCACAGGGGTCCCACACTACCCCCTGGCGCGGGTAGCCCTAGGCCACGCCAGGAGGTGGTGTGGCCACCCTGGCCCACTCCATCCTCTCCCCTCTGGCGTATATCATCCTCCCGAAACCCTAAGACTCGGGGAGCGACCATAGAAAGATTTCGCCGCCTCTGCGGGGCGGAAAACACCGAGAGAGAAAGGTCCTCCGGCAGACAGATTTCTGCCGGGGGAATTCCTTCCCGGAGAGGGGAGATCGTCGCCATCAACACCACCATCAAGTTGGACTTCATCGGGATTAGCATCATCATCACCACCACCATCATCACCATCAACGCCCTCATTACCATCTCCATATTGCTGTAACAATTGAGTTGAATCTTGCATTAGTTCATAGGGGAAACTTTCCCGGTGTTGATTACTCTTCGTAGTTGATGCTATTGAGTGAACCATTGAGTTATTGTTTATGTTCAGATTGTTATACATCATTATTCCATCTCTGATCATGATCCATATGATGTCTTGTGAGTAGTTCGTTTTGTTCTTGAGGACATGGGAGAAGTCTTGTTGTTAGTAGTGGAATTGTGTTGAGAAAGATTCAATAGTTTGATATTTAAGTTGTGGTGTACTTCTTCTAGTGGTTTCATGTGAACGTTGACTACATGACACTTCACCTATATGGGCCTAGGGGAATGCATTGTGTATTTGGCTACTAATCGTAGGGGTTGCCGGAGTGACAGAAACCTGAACCTCCGTTAGGAAACCATTGCACAAGGGACATAAGGGTCTTAGAGTTTAAAGCTGTGGTTAGGTTTCTACCTTAATTACTTTCTTGTACTTACGGATGTTTGCAAGGGGTATAATCACAAGTATGCATTAGTCTTGGATGGGGTGGTACATTAGCATAGGTTCACCCACACAACACTTAGCAAGCTAGAGAAGATTAATCAGCTATATGAAGCGAAAGCACTTGACAGTCTTCCCATGTGTTCTCGAGAATGTTTGGTCATCTTAAGTAATACAACCGGCTTGTCCTTTGCTGCATAAAGGATTGGGCCACTTGCTGCATTTATTCCTACTGTCTTTTATTTACTCGTACTTTGTTTACTTGCTTTATCGAAAACCCCTAAAAATCCGTTTGCTAAGTATTTGCAGAGAATTCCTGATCCGTACCACTAGCCAGCACCTTCTGCTCCTCGTTGGGTTCGACACTCTTACTTATCGAAAATACTGCGATACACCCCCTATACTTGTGGGTCATCAAGACTATTTTCTGGCGCCTTTGCCGGGGAGTGAAGCGCTATTGGAGAGTGGAACTGGTAAAGGAAACTTCTACTGTGAGTATTGTTTACTACTGTTAGTTGCTTTATTTTCGTTATGGATAATTCACTGAGTTTCTTATTTGGTAATGCTACTACCACTGTTAAGGTAGTAGATAAGCCACCACCTGCTGAGAATGATGTTTTCAAAATACCTACAAGAATTATTGATCGTGTTATGGATAACTATTATGTTGGGGATGGAATTGTCCATCCTGGTGATCATTTGCTCTTTATACACGAATTATGCGGGTTGTTCAAGTGTGCAGGTATTACTAGAGATCAAGTTAAGAAGAATTTATTCTCATTATCACTGAAAGGAAGAGCAGAGGAATGGTATAAGCTGCTGAAGAATGGTCAAGCTCTGGAATGGGAGGAAATAGTGCCTCTCTTTTATTCAAAGTTTTATCCTCCTAGTGAGATTCATAAAGATCGGAATCAAATATACAACTTTTGGCCTCTTGATGGAGAGAGTACAGCTCAAGCTTGGGGGAGATTGAAGTTATTAATGCTCAAATGTCCCATTCATGAGCTCCCCAACAATATTATTATCAACAACTTCTATGCAAGGCTTCCTCTACATGCTAAGGATTTATTCGATGCTTCTTGTGCTTGATCATTCACTCGTATGGAAGAAGAAGCTAAATGGGATCTTCTGGACCGTATTCAAGACAATGCTGAAGCTTGGGAGAATGACAAAGGTAGAAAGTCAGGTATAAATTATGATT
The DNA here is from genome assembly GCA_910589775.1 of Avena eriantha. Classification (NCBI taxonomy): domain Eukaryota; kingdom Viridiplantae; phylum Streptophyta; class Magnoliopsida; order Poales; family Poaceae; genus Avena; species Avena eriantha. The sequence continues at coordinate 312,174,816 of OU342743.1, forward strand.
ATGAATGCATTGAATCTTTTATGGGAACTGATGACTTTCAAAATATTAAAAATGCTTATGGTCTATATTCTCAAGATATTTCTTCTTATTTTAAGGCTTTTGCTTCCTATATTGAAGTGCCTAAAAAGAAGTGGAATAAGTATCATGAACCTTATAAAGATATTGCTAAGAGTGTTCCTGCAAGAAATACTGAAGTTTATACTGCTAATCATGTTTTACCTAAACCTTATATTGAGAAAATGCCTTTTCCAGTTAAGGTAAAGGAACATTCTATGATAGCTAGTATGGTTAATGAAAGTACAAGTAAAGTTGTTGAACCTGATAAACAAATGGTTGATGAACCTATAATAGCAAATGTGAAAGACTTTGTCACTAAATATAAAGAAGGGGGACACCCTATCCTTTGTAAGGACACCTCTAATATTGTTTCACATAGTAGTGTTATGAGAGCTAGTATTCCTGTGTTTTCTGTTAGAATAAGTGATCATTGCTGTGATGGTCCTTGTGATAGTTATATTGTTAAGTTTATGCATGATAATGAAAGTTACTATGAGAGAGGGAAAAGTGTTCTTATGTATCTCAATAATATCAAGTTTCCTTGTTTTATGCTGAAAGTTTTTATGTTACACTTATTTTGCCTTCTTATGCAAGTAGCCTCTGGCTTCAACAACTTGTTTGTTTACAAAATTCCCTTTCATAAGAAGTGGGATAGACTTAAATGTGTGCGTTTTTGCTTCTAAATGCTCTCTTTCACTTCAATTCATATCCCTATGAGAGCTTGTTCAAAATTATCATGCCCATCTTAATGGCTATAAAGAAAGAGCTTTATGGGAGACAACCCAATTTGTTTTTTCTTTCAGTTTGTTTTTGTTTCTTTGATTCTTGGAAGTGATTACTTCGGTAATAACCGCTCCTTATCCGTTTTGTTTGGTTTTTGTGTCAAGATCAACCTCTATTGAGAGAGAAGTAAGATTTTGGGAAGTTGCTGTCCCGAAACAGATTTTTGTGCTTCACTGTAAAAATTCGTGAGAGAACTCTGTATGTCGGTTTAAGCTGTAAATATTTGTGCTTCTGACCCAGGTTGTTATTTAACTTTCGTTAGCTTTGCACTTTTTGATTTGAGCAACAGAAGATTTTCTAAAAAATTGATCTTTACCTGCTGGTCTGTTTTGACAGATTTTGCCACTTTTGCATTTGCTTCTTTATTTGATTTCCTTTTTGAATTCTTTTTGGGTTTTCGGGAGGAGTTGCTGCAGTAGCTTATGTTTTGATGGTTTTCAGTTGAATTTCGACTTAAAAGGTTTTATCCTTCACTTATACTAATGTTGCTAATGAGAACTGTGTGAAGTTTTGTGTGGAAGAAATTTCTAGGAAGTGGAGATAATGGTGTAATAAGGAAGAGCAAGGGTTTTATGACTCAAGTAATAAGTGTATGAAGATGAAGATATTGATGATATTCAAGTGGTGACTCTGGAAGAATCTACTAGATACCAAATTTAGAGACCTGCAGAGTCTATTTTCAAATAGGTAACAGTTCTGGTAAGAAAAGTTCCGCGAAAACACTATCCAACTATATTTTTGCAGTTTTTAGTCAATAAGGAAAGCTACAAAGCGGAAAAGGGACGGAAACGGAGCCAGGGTGGCTCACACCACCCTGTGGCGCGGGCCCACCCTGGCCGCGCCACCAGGTGGTGAGTCCACCTCGGACTCCGCCTCCGACTCGTTTTCTCCCAATACCTTCCTTTTGATATGAAACTTTGTAATATATAATCCCCGGGACCCCCCGAGGTTCGTATATCATGTTTTTGTTTTGATCTGTTTCTGCCAGGACATACTCTTTGAAAGTTTAGAAGCACATTGGTGTCTGCCAAGGATAAAGGGAAGGAGCCCATGGAGGAAGACCTCCAAGACCCCGGGAAGGAGAAAGAGATCAAGAGTGAAGGTGAAGACGAGCAAGGCCAACATCCGCATACCGGCACTACCATTGCAAGCATTGGAGTGGTGGAAAACCCAGCCATTGGTGGGAAGCCTCCTCATCACCGTTCAGATCCCTGGTCACTTCCTCCACGCACCAAGAATCCTTTCCATACCCTTATCCATGAGCATTAATACCAGAATATGCCCAAGAGGAAATTACCCTCCAATTGGGATTTGCCTCGTTCTAGCCATGCATGAAAAGAAGACTTCAAGGAGGAAGAGTGGGGAAATAATAGCAAAAGCTGGAATTCTCAACACGACATGATCATGAGCCGCATTGAGAAAAATTCACAGCTGATTCGTAATCTCACTTTCGAGATTGAGAAAAAGAGAAAAGAAAAAAAAGATATTATGAAAAGAGGAAAGAGAGAAAAAAGCACCATATTCCCATGGTAAATAAGAAGATTGATGAGATACTTGTTGTCGCTTGCCTTGTCATTTTGATATGGGGATTCTTCTGTATCATCAGGCAAGGGGTACCCCGTTGGCGGTTCTCAATGATACACATATGTTTACGATGACAAGAACTTACCGGTGACTAAACTTGAGTAGCATGAGGAGCGGCCCTCGTATTCAAGGGACATGAGATTCTCAACTTACAATTTGTCAATGCATATCCTCATGTTTGATCACTTTAACCTTAATCACCTAAAGATGCCTATGATAGGGGCAATGAGAGCTGAAAGCTAGTAAGTATCATAATTTTTGGGAGCTCTTTATGAGACTTGCAATCCCTGCTTCCCTCTTTGAAGGGCCTTTCTTTTACTTTTTAGTTGAGTCAGTAAACCTACTCCCTTCTACCTCAGCAAGTATTTTGAGTTGTTGTGTTTCATTCATTCATATGATGATTTATGCAGTCATGTCTTTTGTTCCTTGTTTTGCACATTGCTCTTATCTTGATGTTTACTACTTTGAAAGCTATCATTGAAAACCAGCTATTTGTGAACTCCAGCAAATTATCAACTATTCTTCGACCAAGAGCTAAGTTTGCCATTACCAATTATGATTCACTTTATGTATCTTTATTGTGTTTCCTTTACTCATTGCAAGTTGAGTTATATAATAGTGAGTTGTCTTCTATTATGATCTATGCTTTTGATGAATGTGATGCTTCTTGCCCGTATTCTTTTATCGACTCTTCACTCCATAAACCTGAGGCCATATTTATTGAGCTCAGTTTCACTTGAGGACAAGCGAAGTCTAAGCTTGGGGGGAGTTGATACGTCCATTTTGCATCACTATTCTATGTCTTAATTCACTATTATTCATTGATATATTTCATATTGCGAGGTGATACTTATGTTATTTCATCTGTTTTTGCATGGTTGATGACTTTTGGAGCATGGACCGTTGCAGTCAGGATTCTGATGGAAAAGGTGCTATTTGGAGGCAAAATTCGCGAAGATCAGAAAATCCGAGAAAATATACGGAAAATCCTATTTTTCCAGAAGACTAAGGATGCCAGAAGACGGAGTGGAGATGGGCCACAGGGGTCCCACACTACCCCCTGGCGCGGGTAGCCCTAGGCCACGCCAGGAGGTGGTGTGGCCACCCTGGCCCACTCCAGCCTCTCCCCTCTGGCGTATATCATCCTCCCGAAACCCTAAGACTCGGGGAGTGACCATAGAAAGATTCCGCCGCCTCTGCGGGGCGGAAAACACCGAGAGAGAAAGGTCCTCCGGCAGACAGATTTCTGCCGGGGGAATTCCTTCCCGGAGAGGGGAGATCGTCGCCATCAACACCACCATCAAGTTGGACTTCATCGGGATTAGCATCATCATCACCACCACCATCATCACCATCAGCGCCCTCATTACCATCTCCATATTGCTGTAACAATTGAGTTGAATCTTGCATTAGTTCATAGGGGAAACTTTCCCGGTGTTGATTACTCTTCGTAGTTGATGCTATTGAGTGAACCATTGAGTTATTGTTTATGTTCATATTGTTATACATCATTATTCCATCTCTGATCATGATCCATATGATGTCTTGTGAGTAGTTCGTTTTGTTCTTGAGGACATGGGAGAAGTCTTGTTGTTAGTAGTGGAATTGTGTTGAGAAAGATTCAATAGTTTGATATTTAAGTTGTGGTGTACTTCTTCTAGTGGTTTCATGTGAACGTTGACTACATGACACTTCACCTATATGGGCCTAGGGGAATGCATTGTGTATTTGGCTACTAATCGTAGGGGTTGCCGGAGTGACAGAAACCTGAACCTCCGTTAGGAAACCATTGCACAAGGGACGTAAGGGTCTTAGAGTTTAAAGCTGTGGTTAGGTTTCTACCTTAATTACTTTCTTGTACTTACGGATGTTTGCAAGGGGTATAATCACAAGTATGTATTAGTCTTGGATGGGGTGGTACATTAGCATAGGTTCACCCACACAACACTTAGCAAGCTAGAGAAGATTAATCAGCTATATGAAGCGAAAGCACTTGACAGTCTTACCATGTGTCCTCGAGAACGTTTGGTCATCTTAAGTAATACAACCGACTTGTCCTTTGCTGCATAAAGGATTGGGCCACTTGCTGCATTTATTCCTACTGTCTTTTATTTACTCGTACTTTGTTTACTTGCTTTATCGAAAACCCCTAAAAATCTGTTTGCTAAGTATTTGCAGAGAATTCCTAATCCATACCACTAGCCAGCACCTTCTGCTCCTCGTTGGGTTTGACACTCTTACTTATCGAAAATACTGCGATACACCCCCTATACTTGTGGGTCATCAGTCATTCAACCACCCAATTGGGATGAACCATTTGAAATTATGTGTGATGCTAGTGACTATGCTATTGGGGCTGTTTTAGGACAAAGAGATGGACTGAATCTCAACGTCATTCAATATGCTAGTTGAGTTTTTAATGATGATCAAAGGAACTATGTAATAACCGAGAAAGAAAGCTATTGTTTTTGCATGTGATAAATTTAGACACAATATTATCAACTCAAAAGTAATAGTTCATACTAACCATCAAGCGTTGAGACACCTTCTAGCTAAGAAAGATGCTAATCCCCGTCTAATTAAATGGGTCTTGCTACTACAAGAATATGACCTGCAAATAGTAGATATGAGGGGAAAGGATAACCCTGTGGCCGGCCATCTGTCATGGATGGAAGGAATAATATAGGATCCTATTCCTATTAATGAATCTTTTCCAGGAGAATACCATGCATTTATAGAACCTCGCGATCCTTGGTTTGCAGATTATGCTAATTTCCTTGTAGGCAAGTTTTTACCAAAGGGAATGGATTACAATGAAAGAAAGAAATTCTTTAATGATTTAAAACATTACTTTTGGGATGACCCTTACTTATACAGGCATGACATAGACGGGATAATCCGGAAATGTGTACCTGAGCATGAGGCAAAAGCCATCCTTAAGGCTTGTCATGATAGTCCTTACGGGGAGCATCACACTGGTAATCGTACTATAGCTAAGGTCTTGCAGTCAGGTTTCTACTATCCTACACTAGTTAAAGACTCTCATGAATACACTACTAGGAAAACAGTTATAGATAGATGAGCTATTCTATGGCACGTATATAGAACCATCTGCCACAGAAAAATGTCAGTGGCGCATGCCAGAGAATGTGCCACAGAAACTTGCACAATTCTATGGCGCATTTTAGAAAACATGCGCGATAGAAATTATGTGGGACCCATCACCGGGGTTGGGCGACCAAATTTCTATGGCACCTATGAGCATATGCACCACTGAAATAATAAGTTATGTGGCGCATATGTCTATATGGGCCACAGAAAGTGGACGCGGGCCCCACCATTGAATCTTTTTGACCCACTTTTTGTGGTGCATATGGCGATATGCGCCACAGAAATGTTTGGTTTCTGTGGTGCATATCCTCATATGCGCCACAGAAAGTTGACGTGGGTCCCACCGCGGAAAGTGCACAGCCTTATTCTGTGGCGCATATAGCAATATGCTTCACATAAATTTGAACTTCTATGGCGCATAACTGCAATATGCGCCACAAAATAAGGTGTATAGATACTTATGCAAAAAGGTGGCAACTCACCCCTCTCTATCCACCACCACCCATTTCACATCTCTTCTTCCCTTCTCCACACCCAGCTCGTCTTTCTCCTCCCTCCCACCCCATTTTGCCCATATTTTCTCCATTTTATTGTAACTAAACCTACTTTAGTTCATAGATTTGTAAGGGGAAGACTCCCTCCAACTTGTAGATCAAAAACACACTTACTTTTCTCTCCCACATCTCTATTTGTTCACTAATTTCCTCTCCACCAACTTGTAGATCTATTTGTCCACACTCTCTCATCGTGGTCTTGTCTCTCTATTATTGAATCTACTATGTGAGTACTTGGCCGTGAATATGCATGTTTTGTAGGTGAAGCTTGTTGCGCGGGCGGTGTGTGTGATGCATGGCGAGACGATGTTTATACATGAAGCTTGTGTGGTGCATGAATATTTGCATTGGGAGGAAGTTTTTTGTTGTTTGCTTGTTGTTGTCCAAGTGCGGTGCATTGATGTTTGCCAAAATGTTGATTCATTTCCATTTCGACAAATGTTTGCACTACCCATGTGCCCTACTTTTAGGAAAGGCCATGCCGATTTTTTTTGGCTACCATGCATGTGTGTGTGCATATGGTGTGGTTCTAACCTACTCTCTGTTGTGACTGCTCAGGCAACCATGGTATTCATGATGAGCGAAGGTCGAGTTTCTAGGTACAAGAAAGACGCGAAGGAGGACATGAGTCTAAAGAACAAGACCATGATAAGATGTCCATGTCGAACATGCAAACTATAGCGCTGGATCAACCCTGATTTTGGACAATTGGAGGGTCACTTGCTCAGGCGCAGTTTCATGCGCAGCCTCAATGAGGTGCTGCAGGACATGGTGGTCACGAAGACATGGGAGGGCGAGAAGACGAAGAGTCTCCCGGGCATGATCATCATGACGAAGGAGATGCCGACGGGCATGATCACCATGAAGAAGGAGATGTCAGCGGGCATGATTATCATGAAGAAGGAGATGCCGGCAGACATGATCATCATGAAGAAGGAGATGCTGACGGGCATGATCATCATGAAGAAGAAGGGAACACACAGACGCTGCAAACTTCGGTCTTGCAGGACCCTCATGTTCAAGAACTTCTCCTCAAGGAGACAAGCAACGCCAAAGCTGCTGCCAGAGAAAGCCAAGCTGGCACAAATGGAGATAGATGGGATGACTCCATTGTATCCTAGGTGTCGCCCCGAGGATACACGATTTAGTGTAACGCTCAAGGCTCTAGAGATGAAGGCCGAACACAAATGGACCGATGTGAGCTTCAATGTGAACAAGGAATACTGGCACGACCGACTTCCTAAGGGGAAAACATTGCCAACAAGTATCGAGGAGGCCAAGAAAATCGTGTGCCCTCTCGACCTACCACACATTAAATACCATGCCTGCATCAATGATTGTGCACTTTATCGGAATGAGTACACGGAGAGAACCACATGTCTGGTGTGTGCCCAAGGACGGTACAAGAGAGGAAACAAGAAAGTTCCTCGAAAAGTGGTATGGTTCTTTCCTATCATCCCCCGTCTGCAGCGATATTTCATAGATCCTAAGGAAGCAAAGCTCATGCAATGGCATGCAGAAAGGGAGAAACCTGATGATGATCCGGAGAAGGGCAAGATCCTGACACACCCTTCAGACGCTAGCTAGTGGAATGCATTGGACATCGATTTTGAAGAGTTCGGGGGCGATGCAAGGAACATCAGGCTGGGTGAGAGCACTGATGGACTCAATCCTTTTGGCAACCAGAGTAGCACGCATAACACCTGGTCCGTGTTTGTATGGCTGTACAACCTCCCCCCGTGGCTGTGCACGAAGAAAAGGTACGTACAGATGCACATCTCTTATTTAGGGAGTGAAACAACCAGGTATTGATATGCATATGTATCTTGGGCTGTTGAGAGAGGAGTTAGCCATGTTGTAGGAGACGCTAGCCCGCACGTGGGATGCCTATACTAAAGAATATTTCCCTTTGAGAGCTGCATTGCTCATGACGGTGCAGGACTATCCTGGTCATGCATATGTATCAGCCCAGGTGAACCATGGACACAATGCATGTGTCAAGTGCATGGACGAGACACCGCATCTCCAGCTACCAAGGGATCTCGGGTCTTTGAAAACCGTGTTCCAAGGTACTCAAAAGTGGCTCCGTATGGATCACCTGTGGAGAAAACGTGGTGACCTGTTCAATGGTAAATACAAGCTCGAAAGAGCCCCGCATCCAAGAAGCGGCGAAGTAATCAAGGATCTTTTCAATAATTGGGTAGATTGCCCTGTGTTGGGAAAAAAGTGACCCGGGACAAAGCCGCTGCTGGTTGTATGGAAAGCAAGGTCTGTTTTCTGGTACCTTCCATACTAGAAGGTCCTCCACCCGCCCCATAGCCTCGATGTAATGCACATCAGGAAGAACATTACCGAGAGTCTGCTTGGCACTCTACTAAACATGCCGGAGAGGACCAAGGATGGTCCGAAAGCAAGAAAGGACCTTAAATTGCTTGGCATCAAGAAAGATCTTCAGTACACTGATAGTGATGATGATGATGATTATGATGATGATTAGACGGAAGGGACTCAAGGTCGTCGCAAAAGAGTTAAGAAGAATGTGGTGGTGCTTCGCGTTGCCCACTTCACTGAGTCAGGAGGAGCTCGAGCAGTTTTTCAGGTGTCTCCTAGGAGTGAAAGTTCCTCACAGTTACTCGGGGAAGATAAGCAGATATCTGGACATGGCGAAGAAGAGATTCAGCGGTATGAAGGCTCATGACTGTCACGTGTTGATGATGCAAATACTCCCTATTGCGATCCACGGGATAATGGACGAGCATGTCCATCAGACGCTATTTGGCCTCTACAACTTTTTCAACGCCATATCTAGGAAGTCGATCGGTGTGTAGCAGCTCGACAAGCTATAGGAAGAGATCGTGGTGATACTATGCAAGCTCGAGATTTACTTCTCGCCCGCATTCTTCGACATCATGGTGCATCTGTTTGTACATGTTGTGGATGACATCATCCAGCTCGGGCCGACATTCCTCCACAACATGGTGTCGTTTGAAAGGCTAAACGGTGTCATCAAAGGATTCATTCGCAACAGGTCCCGTCCATATGGAAGCATAGCCAAGGGATTTCTGATATACAAGTGCATCTCCTTCTGCCAGAATTATTTAACCACCGAGAACAAGGATGTTGGAATACCCACCAAGAAGCACCTTGGCAGGCTCGCTAGATATGGTCACCACGAGGGCTACCGCTCACTGCATGTCGGCATTGATGGTTGAAGCGCCAACTTTGACAGGGCACATCGAGTCACGCTATAGCACAATGAATTGGTCGGCCCTTGGGTGGAAGAACGCAGAAGTTGAATCGAGAAGGAGTACGTTGACCACGGCCGGCTGAGGAAGAAGGGAGATGTAACCAGAGAGCACAACTCCAGCTTCACGGGTTAGTTCAAGAAAAGGCTACTAGACAATCCCCCACAAATACCTTCTATGGAAGATCAAAAACTCATATTCTCCTTGTCGTAGGGCCCAGGGCACAACCTAAGGACCTATCAATCATACGACATAAACGGTTACAGATTCTACACCGAGGAAAAGGCTAGGAATAGCGAATATCAAAACTCAGGAGTAACTATGCTATCATTCGCCGATGACGAGACTACTGTCATGGAAAGATTCTACGGAAGGATCGAGGAGATATGGGAGCTCGACTACTATGGATAGATCGTACCGATGTTCCATGTTAGATGGACCAAGAACATGGAAAAACAAGGATGGTATTTCACCACAATGGTTATACCATATGCCAAATCAGCGAAGAACACCTTTGTGAAAAATGAGCGTTGGGTACTCGCTAGCCAAGTTGATCAATGCTTTTTTATTACCTACCCATCAAAGCCCAACTGTGTTGTAGTTAGGAGTGGCAAGAGGAGCATCATCAGAATGGAAGGAGCCACCAACGAGCAAGACTTCGACAAGAACAGTGATCCAAAGACCACATATGAATTTGACAAGTACTTCAACATGCCTACTACTACTACAGTAAGAAAGAAGACCACACTACTTACTAAAGGTTGTCCATTCAGAAGAAGAAATCTCAAAGTGCACGGGCTAAAGTATTCAACTGCGACGAAAAAGGGAAAGAATATTATGAAGAGACGCTAGCAATTGTGTGACTTTTTTGTGTAATAATTCACATGTGTGCTCGCAAATATATATTAGTTAGAGACTAATACATTTAACGTGATATTCGTGTGGGTATACAAATTCACATTTGTGTGTGACAAGCACACATATATGTATATGATTCGGGGAGGTTTTTTTTGAATAAGTATGCATGTGTATGTTCTTGATGTTTTGAATAAATATGCATGTGTGTATATGTTCTTGCTTTTAAAAATATGTAATTAAAAATATTTTTTAAAAAGGAAAAAAGTCTGAGATAGCCAGGATTTGAACCTGGCTGCCCTAGGTTTATAGCTAGCAAGCAAGACCACTAGGACATGTATAGTTTCTTGTCTAACTACGACGCCACATATAATAGTAATGCTCCATAGAAGTTGTAAATTCGGTGGCGCATATTGTGGGAATGCGCCATAGAATTTTCACACTTAGCCAAATAACGGGTTTGGCCTCCCCTGGTAATCCCCTTTCTCCATTTCTTCCCCTCGTCTTGCCCATGCGCAAACCCTAGCCTCGCCCTCTCCCTCGCCACCGGATCTGCCGTGTAGAAGAGCCCGTGGAGGAGGAGGAGAGCTGTCGTGGAGGAGAGCCCCGCCTCGCCTGTGACCTAGGAGGAGGCCTGCCACCGCCGCGCCGGAGAACCTGGAGGAGGAGGCCCGACACCGCCGCGCCGGAGCCCATGGAGGAGGAGGCCCGCCCCGCCTAGCCAGCGACCTAGGAGGAGGAGGCCTGCACCACCCACAGTAGGAGCACCACCGCCACCCTCGTCTACGACCACCTCCCCACCGCATAGGTACATCAATCTCTCTGCCCCCAATTTGTGACTCTCTTTGTGCCGATTCTTCCCCTTGCTATCTGTGATATATGTGCTACATGTATCTGTGTGAAGTGATCCTTCCCACATGTGTGTTATACTTGGTAAATTGAGATGGATTTCAGATAAATTGAGTTGCATGTGCACTCTGTGTTTTATACTTGATGGTACTAGGAGATATATTCTTGGTCTGGCCTTGTCGTGTTTTTGTTTTTTGTTGGGGATGATCATACTCAAAGCTAGGCCAGCATGTTGCATCTTGTCAATCTCATTGCCTTTACATTCTTTTATTTTGAATTATAATCCATGCAGGCTCATATGGTTCACATCCACTTTACTACTTGTCCCACATGGATCTAGGAAGTCAGATTTTCATGTTCATCTTTCTATCTTTGCCATAGTGCTCTGAATACTTGTTTTATCTCATTTTTACAGTTACTGTCGTTACTAACACTTTCATTCAAATAGAAACTCCTTGTTCAGTCAAAAATGATGCTAAGAATTTAGGGTTGCTGTGAATACCTGTATGGGATTGTTGTGAATACTTGTATAGGATTGTTGTGAATCATGTTTAGAGTTGCTGTGAATACCTGTATAGGATTTAGACCTATACATGCTACTTGAGATGATTCCAAGAATTTACATGATCTTCATGTATGTTGATTTGAGTTATAAAGTTGAAGTTACCTCTTGCAGATTTAAAGTTGAAGTTACCTCTTGTAGTTTTAAAGTATAAAAATAAATACATGTTTCGGTTACCTCTTGCAGATTTGAGTTTTAAAGTGGGACTGCTTTGTAATGCTCATTTTCATGTCTACACAGTTTTAAAGTTGACCCCCACATGTTGTTGCATATACTCTAGTGTGGTTCTAGAGGAATACTTGCATAGTGTCGATGTTGTCAACTTGGCAGTACAACACACTGTGTTGCTATTCATAGTGAGATGTGTAGGCTATTTTCTATGTATCCATAATCTACCAAAACTTGACAGTACACATTGTGTTAGTTGCTACTGGCAGTGGAATTTTCTATAACTTCTATTGCTTGATGATGTGTGTGTGTGAGGTGATGTCATCAAGCTTGATGTGCAAGCTATATAACAAATTTTCTATAACTGTGCAAGGTGTATAAAAAATTTTGTCCTCATGTACACGTCTGATTTATACATGTACATATTATACTATTGTATATACATGTATCTAATAGAAGCACAGTACTATAACTTGCTATACCTTTTTATGTTTTTAAAGTTATTCTTATACATGCATGTATCTGTTATACTTTTTTGTGAATGATGGTACCTAGAGCTATATAACAAATATTATGCCGAGGGTACATCTAAATTCTTCAAGAATACTGCAGCTGATGGTACTTGGAGTGTATATCTATTATACATGTATCTGTTATACATGTAGCTGATGGTACTTGGAGTGTATTTATACATATGTATCTGTTATATATATACTGCATGTGGATGATGGATGATGTTGTCAATGCATGGGGCTGTCAATATGGGGATGGGATGTTTTGTCTTGCAGGGATATATTTCTTCAATTGAGTTGCTTGTTTCTCCCGAAGTGTCGATTTACTTCCGTTCGGTTGAGAAATGGGCACTCCTAGGTCAAACAATTAGCAAAGATCATGCCGAATTTTTCGGTCGAGAATTTTGCTAACTTTTTCCTCTTTTTAATAGAGTGAAAACATGTCGGGCAATGACGAGGTCGGCACTTCTAAGCACATGAGCATCAAAGAACAATCTAGACAAGCCAACGAGTCATTCTGGCAGGGGTCCCAACAGCAGGAGGAGGAGGAGGAGGAGGAGATGAGGATGACACCACCACCGGAGGGGAGGCGACCGCCACCAGAGCTATTGGGGAAATGAGGGAGATGCTGATTACAAGGGGGACAAAGAAGACTACGATAAAACTAGTGAAGGCCGCGAGGAGTATGACACCACCGATGGCGGCGCCCGCATGGATGGCAGTGAGCGCACGGATGGCGGTAGCGGCAACCCGACAACTATTCAGAAGAAGAAGAAGGGAAGGAAGGGTTGGAAGCTACCAGTGCTCACCACCGTCTACGATGAGTTCACTGAAGTCACAGAAAGTGGCCAACCCATTGCGCCTGAGGCGTTTGCCACAGGGTATGTGATGACCCACAAGTATAGGGGGTGTATCGCAGTATTTTCAAGGGAAGTGAAACCCAATTTATTGATCTGACACAAGGGGAGCCAAATAATATTTATAAGCCTCAACAACTGAGTTGACAATTCAGCTGCACCTGGAAACAATCTCGCTCACATCAGTTTATCAGTAGCAATAGTTTTGTAGTAGGAATAGTAAAGTAACAGCAGTAGTAAAAGTAAAGACAACAATACAATAGCAGTAAATAGTAGGATTCGAGTGCGGTAGGCATAGGGATGGATGGACGGGCATTGCATGGACAAGACAATTCATATAGCAATCAGAACATAGGGCAATTGCAGATAAATAAGATAAAGCATCCAAGTACTAGATAATCATAGGCATGTGTTTCATATATAGTCATACGTGCTCGCAATGAGGACTTGCACAACATCATTTGTCCCGCCAGCCCGTTTGCAGCGGGGCCTCAAGGGAACTACTGGCAATTAAGGTGCTCCTTTTAATAGAGCACCGGAGCAAAGCATTAACACTCCGTAAGCACATGTGATCCTCACGTCAAAGCCATTCCCTCCGGTTATCCCGACTGCTGTCACTTTGGGGTCATTGTTTCCGGACAATAACGTGTGTATACAACTTGCAGGTAAGAACATAAACAATACTATCATAATGAATCAATAACATGTTCAGATCTAAAATGATGGCACCCGGGCCCTAGTGACAAGCATTAAGCATCACAAGTCGCAACCAGGTCATAAAGCACTAATAGAAGATACTAGGCACCATGCCCTAACAATCTGATGCCATTACATGAACGATCTCATCCAATCCCTACCATCCCCATAGCCTACATCGGGGGATCACTCACTCATAGATGGGGAAACATGGATGGTCGATGCAGAAGCGATGGTGATGATGATGGTCATGATCTCCTCCAATTCCCCGTCCCAGCAGGGTGCCAGAACGGAGTTTCTGGTGCTGTTTCGTGGAATCTGGTGGTGGCGGCGAAGCGGAACTCCTTTTAGAAAAATGTCGAATCCCCCCTAAGTTTTTAGGTCAGAAGGCATCTTATAGGCGAAGAGGGAGACCGAGGGGGTGTCTGGGGCGGCCAGACCACCCCTGGCGTGGCCTGGGCTAGCCCGCGCGGCCAGGTGGTGTGGCCTGGGCCCAGCCCTCCTCCGTCTCGTATTCTGGTTCCAGGAGTCTTCTGGTGAAATAGAATTTTTGGCATATTTTCCGGGATTTTTCCTGATAGTCGTTTTTCTGCACAAAAACTAGATACCAAGGCAATTCTGCTGAAAACAGCATCAGTCCATGTTAGTTGCATTCAAATCACACAAGTTTAGAGGAGAAACAATAGCAAAAGTGTTCGGGAAAGTACATACGTTTTGGGCGTATCAGTATGGCATGCAACTCAGTTGCATCATCCAGGAAATCATTTTGATCAACACGAAGTACATCAGATGTGCTGCCAATGCGGCTTTGGTCAATAACCTCCTTAAGAAGCTTCACAAGTGATACACATTCCCAGAGCGGTTCAGAAACCTGGAGAGAAAGAACCCGGTGAACAAACTAGCCCTCAGGAAGATGAGCAACGCCTTGAGCAACTAGAAAACCCGGGTAAAGAAGAGCATTGACAAAGGTGAAAGCTAGGAGGTTATTAGTAAGAAAATTTTGATGCTCGACGAAGAGGATTTCAAGATATTCAAGGCGGATATAGCTACCACTCACGCTATAAAATTGACTAACTGGGGCAGGACAATGCGAGAACAGAACATAGGTAACCACCGGCTTGGAAGCGACAGTTACAGAGGGAAACAACCCATTTGGGACAAGGAGGACACCGAGCTTGAACACCTGGATAAAGACAACCCGTGGCTTAAAATCACGAACTTGCAGCTTAGGAACTTTGTCCGGGCCCGCTACTACTTGGACCCGATTATAGCGGAGTTCGTCACCGATGATCCAGAGGTGAAGGACTTCGACAGAGAGCTAGTAATAAGGAATCTACCGCTGATCTCAAGTCTATTGCATTCTAATTAAAATAATGAAGCCAAGAATCTAAATGGGTTCACCTTTCCTTGTCTATGTAGGAGAATGAACCGAATGCTCCTGCCGAAGAGTTGTCTCGGGATTCGAAGGAGCCATGGGACACGGTTTTCAACATGGCGACGAACGCTTACAAGAAGAGGGACAAGGGGTTTCTACCGTCCTCAGCTGGCCGTGTGTCCGGCTTTGGTACGAGCATGAAGTTTAAGGAGTACTATAAAGAGGACGCCAAGAAAAGAAGGGAGAGGAAGAGCCAGTCAGCGGCTAAGGAAAAAGGTGATGTTCAAGATCATAAGATGAAGGTGCAGACACTCGAGCAAAGAGTGGACAAGAAAGCAGTGGACAAGTTAGTGGAAGAGAAGCTCCGCACTTTCATCCCCCTGGGTTGTTCAGGGGTAGCTGGCTGCTTGGAATGCGGGAGGTCGAAAGGGGACGATACAGCTACCCAGATGCAGCGGCAACAACTCTAGCATCAACATTAACGTGTCGCCGAACCTAGTGACCCCGCTGCCCATCACCACCATCGCCGCAGCACAGCCGCTCGATTTGGTCGCACCGATGCCCCATCCCGCCAAAAATACTAAGGCGCATCCGACATCAGTGGTGCTTAATAAAGCTGCACCCGAGCGAGAGAATGTTGATGATAGGGCAGCCGCCGGCACCGACACCGGACGACATTCGACATTAGTTGAGCTCAACGCCATCACCAAGGTAACTAATTAATTAGTTAGTGCACATCATCTCCTTTATGCCTTTGATGACACACATCTCATGATTCCCAACTTGTTTTGCCTCAGGACACTTCTTGCGTACTCCTGCTTAAAGATGTCGGTGGTGAGTTGAAGGATGTTTCCAAGGGCACTCTAATACAACCGGTGAGCTGCACGATGCACAAAAATGCAATGGATGATGACACGATGAGGGTTGGGTTGGCTCAGGTGTTGCCAGGGTGTGACAACATGGACCCCCCATTTCAACCTCACGGAGCTGACGAACACAAGACCCTTGGAGAATGCTACAACTGGCCCTTAATATGGCTGGCCACCAAGATTCGGCTTGCGAGGGGGGGGGGGGGGGGGCGCACCGGCGCCACCTCGGCTGCCTGGTCACCACCTCAACCGCTTGGCCACCACCTCGGAAGCTAGTAGCCGCCGTCGTCTACATCACCACTCGTCACCAAGAACTCTTGGGAGCGTGTGTACCGCCCCATGGCAAAGACGTTGCATCGCAACTGCCGTCGCCCCTGCTACCACCACCACATGATGGAAACCACGAAGATGATGATGAATTGGTGTACATCGACAACTTCATCAACACCGGTGCCGACAAAGGATTGTATATGCCTTCTATGGATAAAGAACCCTTCACAGCTCGTGACCATCAAGCTGGTCGGCCCAATACATGCACACAGCGTCTGGTCTTCCATGGTTTTTCTCAAGAGATGCCTTTGGCCGCTAATCCACAGGACAAATCGGGAACCGTTTTCAGCCCTACCACACTCCAAAAGGCGGTCGGTGATCAGTTATTAGCATCCCAAGTTGACGACCCTACTGCAAAGAAAAAGCAGAGGAAGAGAGGTAATAATAATAAGAAGAAGACTGCGAGCCAGCCTCCTCCGAAGAGGATCCAGGATCAGGACGCCATCGTCGTACCATCCACACAATATGGCTTGCCCCGAGTGCATGTAGCTAGTGATCCAATATTGAATCCCGATGTCTGCAAGTGCACAGATCCTTTGTAGCTAGTTTCAAAGTATAGATATCGATCCCACATGGAGCCCAAAGGTAAGTGTTTATTGTGAAGTCTCTGTCACACCCAAAGTTGTTACAGGTCTTCAAGTGAATTGACTGCAAGTGTAAAAATAAGAATGGAATTTGGATTAAACTGGTTGTATTAAATAAATCTAAAATGTAAACTTTAGAAATAAAAAGCATAAAAGTAAAGAACGATTCGGTTGTTTGTTGTTTTCTGCAGATGGCAAAGGAGGCGCGAGGAGATACAATTCATGGTGATAGTGAATGTGCCGGATGGACGAATGATGAGTGTAAAAATTATAATATTATACATATATGTGTATGCGAGCAACCCATAATTAGCCAGAACTCCTCTTGATAGATTTCATTCCAACTTCAATAATCCTACTAGTTTGTTACCAAAACCATGGTCAGACACTAGACGATTAAGACCCTTCAAGTCGCTTAGCGATTAAGCTCCTTGGATAAGACTAATGCAATAAGCACGGTGGTTCCTTGTTATCCTCGAGTCTACTAGTTTTCCATTGATATCCCCGTGTCACTCGCGGGTCGCCGGTCTGCTAGCGAACAAGATCCTATCTATGTAGAAAAAAGGATCATGTTGTTTGGGCCCTTAATTGGACAACAAGCATTAGGCATCCCACAGATAGTTAAGCACACATAATATAGTAATTAAAATCAATTACTCCCTAATGGAAAATATATGGAGGCATATCACATTTAACCAATCTCTTACATCTCCCACGCCCAAAGAAGTTACTCGCACATGAGAGAAGAAAGCATCATTGATATAATTAAATAAAGGGAGTTCTTCTCGATATTACCATGGAGATCCACAATAGGAATAGAAAACTAATCCAACACAATTCAAGATGGGAAGAAACAATCTCAAACCCTAGTCTTTTCAGGTGAAGATCTCTCTCTCTCTCAAGTACAAGTAATAGCTATGGGGGTGTATTGGCTAGGAGGTCGAAGATCGTGGAGCGAGATGAAGAACGTCTTCCCCTTCTTCTCCGGATCTCTTCTGTCTCCTTTCTGGATGGGATGGCGGCTACTGTGTTCTGTTTTTGTCCTTGGCCTCTTCACGGAAGTTGTCCCTTTTGACAAGACGGAGGTGGCGGTAGCTATACGGCGGGAACTATACAGCAGGAATAATTGTTCCCGTCGTATAGTTGCTCGTTAAAGCCTCGGTATGCTTCCCTCGATTGCTTCCAAAGAGAGACTTGCTTATTTTCACCTGAATATTGTGTTTCTCTAGTTAAAACCTTCGGTTTACATTCAGAACCTGAAACACACATTAAAAACCAAGTTTTCTTCGCTACTGAACTATTAGCGTTAGGTAAAGCTAGAAAACGATCAAATCCGGGAGAAAAACCATCAAAATGTGTCAAATCGCACAGCTATCAACTCCCCCAAGCTTAGATGTTGCTGGCCCTCGAGTGACAAGGAAATAAAGAAGAATAACAGAGATTTGAGACCGAAATAAAAGAACTTACAAGCTTGAATTGGTGTCAAATTCTTTTCTTCACAATCCCTGCAATCTTAAGCATGATCATACAAGTATTCACAAGATTGCACTGATTCCACTTCCTAACCACGTATATCTTGCCAGCAAATAAATCATATGCCTGAGCAAGTGTCAAAAGTTTAGCTAGGAAAGTGAGACAAATTCTTTTCGTATCTCTCTTTGTTGAGAGATGAAAACTTTGGCACCAAAACATTCAATTTAAGAACAACTTATCTATTCCCATGTCAAAATTTCAAGACTCTCAAAGCACCTTTTTCCTTCCTTTGCCTTTCAAAAACTTCAGCTCTTTCATAGATAAATCATGCTACTATTTCTAACATGTTAATTGGGACTATGTTGTGCACTCGTGACCATGCCAATGAATATATTGTGCAATAATGGGTCAGAGGAGTACTACAACTTCACTTGGAACGTGAAACCACGAGGAGACTAAAATTTTATCCGTCATAGCATTGCTGCTACAGACGTTTACAAAACTCAATAGCCGAAATCAAGTGGTTTCCCACATTTAGATCATTCGTTGGCCAGGGGAGTTAATAGTTCCCCATGGAGCACGACAATGTTGTAATGACACGCGTAAAGCAATATCTTACGGTAATTATTATAAAAAGCAGTGGCATAATCTCTACTACTTCGGAGCATCCATTTTATCAAACAATTTCATTCAAGGCTACTATGGAGTCTATTTATATTAAGCTCAAACGGGATGGAGTAGTTGTAAAATCAAATTATTTGGGATAAACATGGACTCAAGTCATATTTTGGATGCTTTCTCTTGTTGTAAAAATGTAGGAAATATTTTTAACCAAGTTCATTGCTCATTGTTTCAAAGCTAAAAAGGAGATACTAGCAACGAAATATAATTTATAGGATAACAAGGTAAGTGGGAAGTGACCCTAGTGCAAGCGAGTAAATAATTGTAGGATCAATTTAAGGTTGCGGAAAAGGTGATGAAATGAATGTGTTACATCCTCTTACTTGCTTCGTTCTCGTATTTGAGTCGAAGCCCCTCTGCATTTCCATAATGTCAAGTCACCTGAAATTGAGCAATCTCCAAGAGAAACAAAGAAATGAACTTGCAATAAAAATTACAACTAATTTTTTTGTATTTTAGTTTTAGGAATGAAAACTGAAAGTAAACATGCAATTTTGAAGAAGTAAAATAAATCAAAAGAATAAATAAAAATATGAATGCAAGGTTTGGAGGTTTTCAAACCTCCCCCAAGCTTAGGCTATTGCTAGGCTCAGTTGTTGTCGTCATTCGGCGACTGGTGACGATACTGCTGGTAGTAGTCAGGGAAATGGGTCATGAAGTGACTGAAGTTGTGAGTTAAGGCTTTCACATCTTCATTCACTCCTTGAAGAGTGTGTTCAATCTCCCCAACACGCTGGTTGAGCTGCTGGAATTCTTGATAGGGGGCGTAGCTATACCCCTGCTGCGGCTGGTTGGGCCACGGGTCCCAAGCTCCCCCTTGCTACTATTGCTGATGTCCCTCTCAAGCAGGGTTGTATCCCTGCTCATCCTCATGCTCTTTCTCATCCTCATCCTTCTGCTCTCCTTCTTCATAGTCCTCTTGATCAGGCTGGAGTTTAGCCATGATCTCCGCCACTTGGTCCTTGGTGAGGATCCAAGTGTCCTTCTCCACAATTGAGAAGGCTTGGGGACAGGGCAATGGAACCTGCTCACCCTGTGCATCACCAAGATAACTAAACCGATATGCTCGGAGCCTCCAATTAGCTTGGTAAACACCAAGGAAGCCACAAGCAGTTAAGTACTTGATGTCCATAAGTTTGGAGCCGTCAACAGATTGCATCACAGGTAATGTAATATTTAATGCATGGGTAAGGTGGTATACCAATCCACCAATGCGAATATCACCTTTCATATTGTTGCTTTGGTGGCGGAAGTGTTGGATGAGTAGAGCTGCAGGATTGGGGCTTTGCGGTGCAGTGGGAAAGCGAGCCTTGGTGATCATTGCCATGTCTGCATTGGCCATGGAACCGGTATCACCTCTTCCTAATAGTGTGTTGGCGAGGAACAAGGCGTAGTAGAGAATTGTTGGGTTCTGAATGGTGGACATCTTCTTATAGTAGAATTTGGTGCCACCATTAACAGAAATAGCCTCCCAAGTTTCTCCACTTGTGACGCTGTAGAGGTTAGTAACAGTTCACTCCCCAACGTGAGGGAAGCCGAAAGCATCACAAAATTGTTCAAAAGTTATTTCATATTGCTATCGGTTCATGGTGAAGCTTATCGTGCACGCATTACCTTTCTCCCTGTGGTCATCACAGAAGGAGGCAAGGAACTCATAGGTAAGCTCAGCGTAGGTGTCGTGTCTTGCGTAGCCGAGTACTGTTAGCCTAGCCTTGTTACACATGAGGTCGAAGTCCGCCTGGAACCCCGTCGCGGTGAGAAAGCTATGGTCGGTCCAACGTGTGGGCAGCACCCTCCTCGATGAAACTATGGCCAACTTTGGGTTGCACTCGGCTTGGGACCCCGAGCTCTCACCACGTCGGCACTTGCTCTTGCGAAAAATATTACCAATTTTGTTCATCTTGATGCACTGAAAACTTTCACCATAAAACCTTATGCATATAGTTTCTACATGATATACGAACGGTCCTACGTGGAAAAATTCAATCCTAACATGAGAAATCAATAGGAAAATCTAAACAAGCTTGAGTTCAGCCACTAGATCAATGTGGGAGTTTCAACCGTGGAAGTCTGAAAATAAAGCATGGAAAGGGAGAGAAACATATTGATCTGTTGATTCCCCCACTCAAACGAATGAAATCCGAGAAGAATCAGGAGTTCTAGGTGGATTTTGAGAGGTTTGGAGAGAGAATATGAGAGAAATAATGAGGAAGGAGAAGAAACCTAGCCGCCCCGGCCGGATTTTATGGTCGCGCCGAACTATAGGGCCGGAACTATACAGGCGGGATATGTAGTTCCGCCCGTATAGTTGCGGTGGCGCCGCCAACTAGGGTTTCTTTATGCAAAACACAGCTATATGGACACAACTATATGGCCGGATCATAATGATCCCACCATATAGTTGGTTGTTAAACCATCTGTACCCTCGAGATAAATTCTCTAAAACATGCATCGATATCTATACGACAAAAACTATACGGCCGGAATTTTTATTCCTGCCATATAGTTGCTAGTTAAATAATCAGTACCTTTGCAAAGAAATTGTACGAAGGCATCGCTATCTATATGATCGACTATACGGCCGGTATTTTTATTCCCGCCGTATAGTTGGTCGTTAAATTCTCTGTTCCTTCGAAAGAAAATTTATTGATGGCAAAGATATCTATACGGCCAAACTATACGGCCGGAATTTTTATTCCTGCCGTATAGTTGGTCGTTAAACCATCAGTAGTCATCAAAAAAATTCTATTTCTTCGAGAATACCTTATTATTCTGAAACTTAGCGAAATACTTTATTTTTTACAGAAAAATGTCAGTAGAAACTGTCGAGCAAAATTATCATGTAAAGAGCAGAATTTTAATCTTTGTAGACAAAACTCAAACTTATATTTTTATACTTATTCTATACTTGTTCAATCGATGTTTCTACTACTTTTTGACAGCTGTATCTTCACGGACGCGCTTCCGCAAGAATGTCTGTGAAAAAGTTGTAGGAATGCGATGAATTTTTTATTCTTTAGTTTATTTTATTGATGTGATGGGTTGACTCCCATTAAGCATTTTTTTAAGAATGATTGAATAACTCAACCCCTTCCCTGTTCTGGAATTCTTACCTTGGGTTACCCCTATCAAAGGCATTTACCACATGAACTTGTTTTGCCAGTGGAATATATCTTTCTCCTACTTTTAGCTTCTTTGGAAAATACCGGATGATTTCAGCATCATAAAGATTGAAGATTATTTTTCCCTCGGCACAATCAACTAATGCCCCTGAAGTATTAAGGAAAGGCCTTCCAAGTATTATAGATAATTTTTCATCTTCTGGCATCTCAAGAATAATAAAATCAAGGGGAATAACATGCTCATCTATTCCAAGTAGAACATCCTCAATCATACCAATGGTTTGTTTAGTGGACTTGTCAACCATCTGTAAAGCGATAGTAGTAGGGGAATACTCCCATAATCCTAACCTTTCATAGAGGGAGTATGGCATTACACCAACTCCAACACCTAAATCACACAAGGCATTGTGAATATTAGTCTTGCCTATTGAGTATGAAATAGTTGGTATTACGGGATCTCATGATTTAGACAATAGCTTCCCATTAGCAGGATAACTAGTCACCATGGCAACGGTTTCAGTTATTTCTTTCTACTAAGAATATCACGAAGGAATTTAGAATAGGTAGGAACTTTGATTGCATGTGCAAATGGAATTTATAGACGAAGGTCATCAAGTGCCTTTGTAAAAGAATCATAGATTACCTGATGTGGTGCTTTATTTTTTTGATCTGGATAAGGAAGCTTTCCTCACCTTTCTTATTCCTGTCTTTTACCTTTTGTGTGGGGTCAGGCTCTTTTGTTGCTTTCTTTTGTTGTTGTTTATTGCTTTTCTTATTTTCAACTACAACAACTTCATCTTCATTGCTTATCTCTTTTCTTCTCTTAGATCAACCATCTCTGCATCAGAGTCATAATGGTCATAATGTGCATCATCTTGGCCCTCCTTGGTTTGATCTTGTGTTTCTTGAGCAGTTTCATCTTGAGGATCCACTAGTGTATCATCTTCTTGGCTTGCTTCGAGCAAGGCTTTTTCCTTTCGCTCCTTTTTAGCTTCATATTCTGGGGTCCTAATGGTCCTGTAACAATTGCACCTCTTCTTGTAACAACATTAGTAGAAACAGGAATATCTATATCATCACGGAGAAAAATTTGATAACCAGATGTTATTTGTTCACATTGGATTTCAATCATACTAAGATACTTGTGAAATAATTTTATTTCTTGGCCAATCTCATCATAATTTTCCGTGAGTTCCGCCAAAATCTTTTTATGTTTTGGAAACTGCTTATGCAGGTTATTATGAGATTTTGCTTGTCGATGTTTTAATTCTTGAAAAACTTTCCTAGTTTCGTCTTCTTCAGTTAAAACTTGTAACTAGTCTACTTTGTTTTCCTTAACAAGTTCAGAAGGTATATTTTTCTTTCATTGTTTTGCGTACTTTAGGCATAAGATCAGGAGTTATCCGAAGTATCCCTTTTTCTAGCTTAGTGCCAAAATCAGGATTATATAAAGAATCATTCTTAGCCCTTGTAGACATCAACTCCAAACATTCTTTAATAGTTAAAGTATTTATCGATCCTCCTACTGAGAAGTTAAGCAACTCTCTACATTGAGTATTAAGACCGTGGTAAAATAAATGGCAAATAGTTGATTCGGAATAGCCATGATTAGGAATACTGTTGATCATTCCAAAAAATCTATCCCAGGCTTGTGGGTTGTTTTCTCCCGCGTTCTGACTAAAGTTTCCTATATTCTTTCTTAGTTCAGTTACCTTTTTAAAAGTATTAAACTTGTTTATGAATTTAACAATGCATTTTTCCCAACATTTATTGTAATGGCGAGGGAGAGAATATAACCAGTCTAGAGCCTTACCTTTAAGATACTAATGAAATAATTTTAGACAATAGAAGTCTCTTCGCAAAACTTTTGGTCCAAGTGATCTTATCACATCGTCGAACTCTCTAAAATATCTTCCTAGGTCTTCATATTGCCTTCCACTGAAAGATTTTTCCTACAAAATTTTAATAATTCCACCATCAAATCAATCTTCTATAACTCCAGGATTAGGGAATTCTATTGGTTGTATAAGAAATTCAAAACTTGGAGCATTGTATTCTCTGAGAGTTTTCTCAGGTTTCTTGGGGAGTTGTCCTGTAAATAGACATGATTTCCATTATATCACTCAGGTTCTCAACTTCAACTTTATTTGATCTGAAAAGGCTTTCAATAATTTCCTCGTGCCTCTGAGCAGGCACGTGATCAATATAATCTAGTAAATAGGTCCTACCAGAGCGTGTAGACCCTTTGTCTCCTAGGGGGAACATTTTGTAGTAGTAACACCTAAAATGTCAATAGACAAACACTTACCACTTAGCTCCCCGACAACGGTGCCAGAAAATATCTTGATGTCTGCAAGTGCACAAATCGTTTGTAGCTAGTTTCGAAGTATAGATATTGATCCCACAGGGATCCCAAAGGTAAGTGTTTCTGGTGAAGTCTCTGTCACACCCAAAGTTGTCACAGGTCTTCGAGTGAATTAACTGCAAGTGTAAAAATGAAAATGTAATTTGGATTAAACTTGTTGTATTAAATAAAACTAAAATGTAAACATCAAAAATAAAAATCATAAAAGTAAAGAACGATTCAGTTGTTTGTTGTTTTCTGCAGATGGCAAAAGAGGCACAAGGAGATATAGTTCATGATGATAGTGAATGTGCCAGATGTATGAATGATGAGTGTAACAATTATAATCTTATAGGTATATGTGTAGGCGAGCAACCCATAATTAGCCGGAACTCCTCTTGGTAGATTTCATCCCAAGTTCAATAATCCTACTAGTCTGTTACCAAAACCATGGTCAGACACTAGACGATTAAGACCCTTCAGGTCGCTTAGCGATTAAGCTCCTTGGATCAGACTAATGCAATAAGCATGGTGGTTCCTCGTTATACTCGAGTCTACTAGTTTTCCATTGATATCCCTGTGTCACTCGGGGGTCGTCGGTCTGCTAGAGAACAAGATCCTATCTATGTAGAACAAAGCATCATGTTGTCTGGGCCCTTAGTTGGACAACAAGCATTAGGCATCCCACATATAGTCAAGCACACATAATATAGTAATTAAAATAAATCACCCCCTAATGGAAAATATATGGAGGCACACCTTGTATGTGCGCGATTCCTCTCGCACAGAATAGGGGCCCCATCAGCTAACCTCTCTACCCGGAAGACTAATAGCACAGTATTCAACAATACTGGCAGTCTCACATCTCACCAATCCCTTACATCTCCTACGCCCAAAGAACTTACTCACACATGAGAGAAGAAACAATCATCGACATAATTAAATAAAGGGAGTTCTTCTCGATATTACTGTGGATATCCACACTAGGAATAGAAAAGTAATCCAACACAATTCAAGATTGGAAGAAACAATCTCAAACCCTAGTCTTGCAAGGTGAAGATCTCTCTCTCTCTCTCTCTCAAGTACAAGTAATGGCTATGGGGGTGTATTGGCTAGGAGGTCAAAGATCATGGAGCGAGATGAGGGACGTCTTCCCCTTCTTCTTCGGATCTCTTCTTTCTCCTTTCTGGATGGGATGGCAGCTGCTGTGTTCTGTTTTCGTCCTTGGCCTCTTCATGGAAGTTGTCCCTTTTGACAAGACAGAGGCAGCGGCAGCTATACAGCAGGAACTATACGGCCATAAAAATTGTTCCCACCGTATAGTTTCTCGTTAAAGCCTCTGTACACTTCCCTCGATTGCTTCCAAACAAAGACTTGCTTATTTTTTCCTGAATATTGTGTTTCTCTAGTTAAAACCTTCTCTTGACGTTCAGAACCTAAAACACACATTAAAAACCAAGTTTTCTTTGCTACCGAAGTATTAGTATTAGGAAAAGTTGGAAAACGATCAAATCCGGGAGAAAACCATAAAAAAATGTGTCAAATCTCACAGCTATCAACTCTGGATCTGCTCCATATCGCGGTTGGACCCATGTTAACTTTACATGAGGGTGTCAAGACACTAGAGGGTCTCCTTCTTAAAGACAAATATCCAAATTACCCGGTTTTCATGGCCATGGTGCCATCGGACGTGGGCTTCGTCCATGAAGCCCCCATGGATCTATTCTTCATAGCGTACAAGGACATCTTCAAGTTATTTCTCTCGAAATGGCTAGACTATAACTTGGTCCACCTATACACGCTCAATCCGGCGATGAAGATCAAGAGAGAAATAGAGTACCCCGCAAGTCGTGATAGTGGATCCCTACTACATACAGGGAAACCAGTTGGTCGAAGGATGAGAGTCACGGACCAAGGCAACGATGTACCTCGAGAAGTTCATGGTGGACAACAAGAGGAAGGACACACTTCTTTTGCCTTTCTTTCCCGAGTAAGTACACTCTCGCTTGTTGCCATAACTTATGCCTTTCTTATAGATTTCTTCCTTTGCTCTTTTTCCAACATTCGATTCCAATTGTGTTGCGCAGAGGCAAATACTGCACACTCATCGTCATTGCCCCGAGGTATTCGCTAGCCACGTATTTCGACTCGGGGTGTTTGACAAATAATAAAGACTACACCAGAATAAGGGGTGTTCTCAATGAGGCTCTCGAGGGCTACGCCAAGAAGGGGTGCACCTTCGTAAATAAGGGGGAATGTATCAAAGATGGAAACACGTGTTCAAGCACGTGCTCGAGTTCCCCAGCATCAAGCAGCCGGCTACTGGTAGCGCCAAGGAGGCCTTCTACGTCCTCCATCTCCTTAAAGGCTATGTTCGGGATTGCTAGAACCTAACGCTGCCATCTAGTCTCCGAGGATGGGCCGAAAATTTGGCGCGAACTAACGATGATGATCTTAGAGAAGACTTCCATCGCATTCAGATGAAGTTGTCGCAAATCATCATTGAAGATGTCAACACAAGGGGGGCCTACAACAAGTCAGAGGGTTAACTAAGAGGGAGATCGAAGAATGCCTCCATAAGCAGGGTGACACAAGGACATGGATGACGAAAGAGGGCTATCAACCGTTCCTGAAGCCAAGCGAGAAGAAGTCTTCATGATCGATGTGTGCCTAGCACGATCGAGTGTGTGTATATTCTTGATGGACACGTGTAGTGTGTGTCATAAACTTTACTATCTTCATGAGTTTGTGTATCGATGGACGTGTATAGTCTCTCATAAACTTAACTTTCCTAGCTCGAAACGGACGTTGTTGTTAGACTTAACTATATTGTGGTCGTGTTGTCGTTCAACTTATTACTTCTATGATGATCGCGATGCTACCTTTTAGGTTTATCGATCCTTTTATTTATATTTTGTGAATATATATGCATGTGAACCCTTTAATTCTTTCTATTGCATGTTTTACTAATATGCCTTGTCGTCTATAGAGATGGCGACGAGGTACACGAAAGATCCTTTTTTGGCTCTCTCTATATGTGGTGTACATGGGTTGGGTTCTAGGAGTCTACGAGGAGTGGGAGGACTGTCACAAAAAAGTGAACAAGTTCAGTGGCAATAGCTACAAAGGATACGCGACTAGAGAGGAGGTGGTAGCCAAGTGGAGGAACCGCTTGTGGAAGAAGAACCGGATGAAGATATTGGTTGGGATCCTGCTCTTGTTCACCATCATCACAGCTGTATTCTATTTGATCCTAGTGTAGGTGGTGACCACTTCATATTTGTAATGTGAGATGATATGAACTTTGTATTCGGCACTTGTGTAAAAATTCAGCACTTGACACTATATATGTATCTCGATCGGGCTCTAAGTGTGATGACATTATACTAGTGTTTGTATTATATGTCGGTTTTCATCTACTATATGTGCAATGTACTTTGTCTACTGATCTGTATAAATACTTGATGGCTCTGAAATATAGCCATCCACGTCAACATTTAAACTGGATATTATTCATATTTTTGATGAAATATCTCTCTAAACCCTGCCACTAATGCCTAATAATCAAAGGGGTATGCAATCCTTTCTTTCTATTTTTTCCTGCATAGATAATGATGTTTTATGATGGGAATCACTACATTAAAGTCAAAGATACGAGATTTCCAACAACCAGAAGAAACCAGGAGTCGTGGGTCGGAGGCAGACACTTTAACGACCAACTATACGACCGGAATAAAATTTTGGTTGTATAGTTCTGGTTGTATAGTTACCAATGACGCTGCTAGGTCAAACATAACAACTTTCGTGAAGGGACCCCTATATAAAGAAGCCTCGGGCGACGAGAAAAGAGCCTGCCTCGAGAGTCCCTACCCCAGATCACCAAACGCCAGAGAAATAGAATTAGATCTAATCTCCAAATCCTTCTCCACCACCATAGCCATATTCCACCACCTGTAATAGTAGACCTCTTCTTCGATTAGCGACATTGTAAGACTATTTGCTATCAATCTCATGATTTCCATTACAATGTTTGTGATTGTTGATCTCATCTCTATGTGTGAGTAATTCTCCTTGGGCTAAGGGCTTCGGCCTAGCCATGTAGTGTTTGCGCATGTTATTTATCATAGATGGGATCATGTATTAGTTTGTATGACATGATGATTGTTGTATCCTCTCTTTCCTCAATCTAAGGACTTGTTAGGTACCCAAGACACCAAGGATTGAGCCAGGTATAGGGAGTATGAGTAATGACTGATCTGCAGGTTGGGAACCCCAGTGACAGAAGGGGTAGTACGGTTGTATGTGAGGGATTTACTTGGGGTTAACAGTGACATCACTATGCATATCATTAGTTATCTTTCTTATATGGATGAGACTAGTAGTTTATTTCTATAAGAGGTTGTAGAGGCAATAGCAAGTATGGATGCACTGCCCACATATAATTTATCTTGCTCTAACAATTACATGCATACTTTATCTTTATCTTTTATTCCCATCAAATGTTTTGCACAGCTACAGGTGAAGCCGAACGCCATAGGCCTTCTCTCTCCATCATCGACAACAAAAAAAGACGCAAACTCTTGGTCCGGTAAAAACACAAAAGGAATTCTAAAACTCTCGAAGGTCCATTAAAGTAACTTCACTATGCATCTGCTTCCCGAGGATTCGATAACCTAGGTATACTAGGGAAAAAGAGCTATACTACACCTATAATCCGGATCAAAGGTATAAACCCTTTTTCTGGCACCGTTGTCGGGAAAGCAATAGCTACCCTAGTGAGGTTAGTAGGAACCTTGCTAGTTTTTAGTTTTTAGTTTGCTTTCAGTCTTTATTTGAAAAATGAAAAAATTAGTTAGTCTTTATATTCTTGCTTTTACTATTATAAGTCTCTATTTAAGAAAACCCAAAAACATAGGAAATATGGCTGAAAAGAAGCTTGGGGAGTTTGCTAATCCCAACAATGATTATTTGCGTACTCCTATTACTCAGCCAGCAATTGCTGCTGATGACTATGAAATTAAGCCCCATTATTTAAGTTTGGTTCCACAGAATCAATTTGGAGGCTCTATTGTTGAAGATGCAGGTATGCACTTGAATACTTTCACTGAAATAAGTGATATGATGCATATAAAAGACATTGACCCCGATGCGGTCAAATTGTGCTTATTTCCTTCCTATCGTAGGGGAAGAGCAAAAGAATGGTTGCTATCTTTTCCTAGAAATACTATTACATCATGGGTGGAATGCACTTCTTTATTTATAACGAAATTTTTCCCACCTGCAAAGACTATGCAACTAAGATCTAATATTATTGGTTTTAGACAGGAAGATCGTGAGCCACTAGCGCTTGCATGGGAGAGGATGAAAGAATGCATGAGAAACTGTCCTAGTCATGGGATGGAAGACTAGTTAATTCTCCATCTATTTTATAATGCTCTTAACCCTGTGTCTAAGTCTATGCTTGATACTGCAGCTGGAGGAACGTTTATGGGTAAACATATTACCGAAGCAAAGTAGCTGCTAGACAATATGCAAGACAACCATGCCCAATGGCATGTGGATAGATCAAACACGAAGAAGGTGAACTCTGTCTCACCACAAGAAAATGAAGAAATCAATGCTAAGTTGGATGAGCTCATATTAGCCGTAAAAGGTAAGGAAACCCAAGTAAGAGCTATTCCAAAATCAAATATTGAAGAAATAGACTTCATAGCTCGTAATGATTATAACCCTCCTTGGAAGAATAATTATAATCCTAATTTTCAGAACACTATTCTAATCTTGCAGGTAACTCTAATAATAATATGGGAATTAGTAATGGTAGTCTCCAAGAAACACTTAAGTCTTTTATAGACTCACAAAATGAACAAAACAATATTCTTGTTAAAATAACGGAGAACCATGATGTTATGCTTGGAAAATTGTCTAACCAAGCTGTAAGTTTGAGAAATGATTTGCAGGCCCTCCAAGAAAGAACAAGGATCGTTGAGGCACAGCTAGGTAAGATAATCGAGAGTCAAACTCTCATTCTAGCTAAATTTGCAGGCAAAGCAGAGCCCAATCCTGTTGAAGACCACAAGATGATGAGGATCGAAAGAGAGGAGCCTGAAGAACTTGATTATAGTAATGCCCCTTCACCGAGCTACACCATTGAATATCTCGTAAAAAGGATCAATGTTAAGATTCCAGTAAGTGAAGGTAATGAGGAAGCTATGTACCAACACTTCGTTAATCAGGTAGAAATAAAGGTATGTGAGCTTGAGGAAGAATATAAGCAATTTGCTGAAAAATTACTTGTGAAGCTTGATGACATATTTGAGCCTACTATTAAGATTAAAATTGGGACCAATAAGATAGTTGTACTTTGTGATCTAGGTGCAAGCGTCTCAACAATTCCAAAGAGTCTTTTTAACAACTTAAATCTTGGCTCTTTTGAGATCACCGAGTTAAAATTGCATCTAGCAGATTCTACCTACAAACAAGCTGTAGGATTAAGGAGAATACTTTAGTATACATTAAAGGCTGTCTTGCTCTTATTGATTTTGTTATTGTTAACATGCCTGAAGATGCTACCGGTCCTATTATACTAGGTCGTCCTTTCTAAAGAACTATTAAGGCTTTGATTAATCTACATGAAGGGAACATGAAGCTTCAATTGCCTTCGCGAGATCCTTTTGTTACTCATCTCCCCAGGAAGAAGAAAGCCCAACATGATGAAAAGGAGGCCATCACTTTTAAGGCCAACTATTTTGGAGTGGGTGTTCCACTCATCTGGCCTAAGTGAGCAAAATTGAAGTCAAGCTATTGACCATAAAAGAGCGCTTCATGGGAGGCAACCCATGTGAAATAAAGGTTTGAGTAAAGTTTTTCAGTTTTAGTTTAAGTTTTAGTTTCAATAAAGAGTGCTAGAAAACTCCAATTGAGGAGAAGAAGTTCGGTAGTACTAAAAATCCCGCTTTATTCATGCTGTTGTTGGTTGACAATATTTACTATCAATTTTCTATCAAAAACAAGACACAGAAATAATATTCGAAGAAACAATTTTTTTGATGCATACAGAGGGTTTAATGACCAACTATACGGTGGGAATAAAAATTCCGGCTGTATAGTTCCGGTCGTATAGATATCTTTGCCATCGATAATTTTTGTTTCATATGTACTGATTGTTTAATGACGAACTATACGACAGGAATAAAAATTCCGGCTGTATAGCTCCGGTCGTATAGATATCGGTGCTTTCGTACATATTCTTTTCCATGTACTGACGTTTTAACGACCAACTACACGGCAGGAATAAATTTTTTATTCCCATAGTTCCGGTCATATAGATATCAATCGATTTGTATAATTTATTTTCCTAGGTACAGACGGTTTGACGACCAACTATACAGCGGGAACATATTGTTCCGTTGTATAGCCGCACGGCCAGGTGGAAACCCTAAAATTTTGACAACATGACAACTACACGGTGGGAACCCAATGTTCCGGTCGTATAGTTCCTCCCGTATAGTTTTGTCTGAGCACAAAAATGCACGGGAAGGTACCTCCAACACCAAAACTTCAATCCTTTTTCTCTCTTATACCTCCAAACCTTCTCAAAACCTCAAGAGATCTTCATCTCTACTCAATTTTATTTGATTTCGTCGCACACAAGTGATCTACAGTATGTTTGCCCTCTGATCCTCCAATTACTTTTTGTATATTCATCTTCGATCTATTGTCATTATCAATCTAGGGTGAGACCTACTATGAACTAATTGCCATGATTCTCTTGCCTAGATTACTATTTTGAGGGGATTCTTTAGTGTGCTATGATGAGGAATATGTTAGACTTACTGTTGTTGGCTCAAAAAGTTTTATTTTTGTCTTTCTTCAATGTTTTAGATGAAGAACACAAGGAGTCAAACTTGTGCTCGTGCCACCTCTAGCGCTTCTCGGGCTGTCACTCAAGAACACATGGGGATACGGTTCCGGGATAATCTCCAACGTGATCGCTTCAATAGGATCAAGAACCGCGAAGTGAAGGCAACCAAGTGGGCTTGCCCCATTATATTGAACCAACTTGGTATTTTTGATGACTTCAATTTACTTTGCAATAGATCTAGCCTGCAAAACTTTTTTTTACAATGGTGTGCCTACTTATCGTCGGTTAACCATTGAATCCCAAAGTTCGTTGCAAATCACCGTTAAACTCTAGCAAGGAGAGGTCATGATTTCTTTTTGACTTATGAACAACAAGTACACTTTAACACTAGATGAATGGTGCGCATGTTTTAATTTTCCAAACAATGATGGTAATGCTTTCCGCGCATCCTTTACTGGTTTAGACCCTTCCCCTTCACAATATTATAATGGAATAAGTTTCACTACTAGAGTAAACAAGGGGAAGAATATTCAACATCCTGCTATTTGCTATTTGTTCTATGTTATTGCTAACACCTTGCAGGCAAGAAATGAGTTCACAAGACTCAATGTGGAGGACATCTTAGTCCTCGAAAAGGCTACTTACATCAACTGTGACTTGTCACTTAACTTGGGTGCCATCCTTGTGCGCTACCTGGAGGACCAATCCTCCCAAAGCCAAGGACCAATCACAGGTGGAGGCGTCATCACCTTGCTTGCCACTACCCTAGGCATCGACCTAGGTGAGTTGCAACCTGTGCAAGGTGAGCGACGTGTTGGTTTCTCTACTTTAAAAGCTTGTGTAATGCTCACTAGGAGAGGTGGTGTTTATTACTTGCATATTGCTAGAGATGGGCGTCTTTACCCCGCTCCTATTCCTAATGGTATTTTCTCTATCAAGGAAGGACATTTGCTATATGACTTGCAGGTTGAGCAACACCAACCCGAGGAGGAGATTACAGAGGAGGATGAGGACCAAGAAGAGGAGCAAGAAGTTCCTTATCAAGAGGATCAGCCACAAACCTGGTTCGCCACATACCAAGACTTCCAAGAACTTGGAGGGACTGTGGAGAGGATGCATAGCCTCTCTTTGAACCTCCGAGAAACAACTAGTAACCTCTCAACTCAATTTGTGAACTGGAGTAACGACTTTTTCCCGGCACCACAATGATTTGAAGGGCTTGCAAAAGCCTAAGCTTGGGGAGGATGTATCTTTATTTGGCGTTCATTTTCTTTTATTTATTTCGAGGTTGTGTTTTTAAATTCTAGTTTATAAGCACTCGTGTTGGTTTCCCCAACACTTTATTTTTAGTTCTTTCTATTTACTTTCGAGATTTTCTAGCCGAGCTTACCACCAATTTTCTATTCTTTAAACTCCCTCTCTTAAAAACAACAAAAAGATTTCTCCATTTTTCTTTATTTTCCCTCTTTCTTTTCTTTCCACCTCGAGGTTCTCATGTATTTGCAGGAGAGTGATCAACTTCAAGTTTCCAAGAAACAAATAAAAAAGGAAGAGAGAAGTGGAACCAAGCATGAGAGGTATGCCTTATGACTCCCCACTTTTGAAGTTTGAGAAACCCATGCTAGTTAGTAGTAAGTGTTGAGATGTTATATTGGTGGAGTGAGTCTTTGTATTGTAGTAAGATTTTTGTTCGCATGGATATTTAGTTGGGTAAATTTTGTTCCAGCTCTCGTAATTAACCAAGTCTTGCCTAAAATTTGCTAAACAATCGTAATAAGAAAAAGTCTCACAATTGAAGGCTTGGGTGTTGTAGTGTTTAGTCTTGAAGGCTTATTTCCAGAGACACTCAACACCACTGAAAATGTTGATTGACTTGATAGCTCTCTTTAAAAGGATTTGTTCGATTGAATTAATGTTTAGCGGTTTTTGTGAGCATGCCAAAGTTTGATTTGTTAATCATAAGAATGATATAGATTTATGCGTGTCAAACTTCATGGGATGCCAACAACTCTGCTAGCCTATGAACGATCTTCATGGAGGAAACTCCTAAATTTCAGCTATGAGTTGATTAAACACATGTAGCAGCAATGCTATAGTGGGTAAGATTCTTGTCACTCCTGGGTAGCTGTGTTATAGATGGAATCACTCCTCTGGATGTTATGAGTAATGATTATGCAAAAGGAACAAAATCCTTAGTGATGCCACGAGTGTCCATCACAACCCGCTAAACTAATATTTTTTTGGCATGCTCTCAATTACTCAAAAAATGAAAATTCTTGAAAGACAATGAATATAAAAGTAGTGCTTGAAAAGTCTTGATTTATTGATGTGGGAGAATTGAGATACTCTAGTATATATGCTTTTCATGACAACTCTCACACTCTCAATTTACATGATTATATTTTATTGTTCAAAGGCAAGCCTATGAGTTGATTACATGAATTGGAATAAAGCATTTGAATCATCCATGTTAACAATAATTTTGCTATGCTATAAGGATGCATAAAACCCGTATGACATGCTTGTCGTTACTCTATCTATGTTGAAGTTTTTCAGATTTATGAAATGGAGGAAACATGAGACTACCAATCATGAGTAAGATCATCATCTCATTATTTCAGTTTAAATGATAAGTTCCTTTTTTGATTTTGGTTTTCTTGCTCAAGGACGAGCAAGTTTAAGCTTGGGGAGGTTGATGGCTCTGAAATAAAGCCATACACGTCCACATTTAAACTGGATATAATTCATATTTTCGATGAAATATGTCTCTAAACCCTGCCACTAATGCCTAATAATCAAAGGGATATGCAATCCTTTCTTTCTATTTTTTCCTGCGCAGCTTATGACATTTTATGATGGGAATCACTACATTAAATTCAAAGATACAAGATTTCCAACAACTAGAAGAAACCAGGAGTCGTGGGTCGGAGGCAGACGCTTTAACGACCAACTATACGACCGGAATAAAATTCCGGGCATATTGTTCTAGCCGTATAGTTGCCAATGACACCGCTAGGTCAAACAGAACAAATTTCGTGAAGGGGCCCCTATATAAAGAAGCCTCGGGCGACAAGTAAAAAGCCTGCCTCAAGAGTCCCTGCCCCAGATCATCAGCCGCCGGAGGAATAGACTTAGATCTAATCTCCAAATCCTTCCAAACCACCATAGCCATATTCGACCACTTGTAATAGTAGATCTCTTCTTTGAATGGCGACATTGTAAGACTATTTTCTATTAATCTCATGATTTCCATTATAATGTTTGTGATTGTTGATCTCATCTCTATGTGTGAGTAATTCTCCTTGGGCTAAGGGCTTCGGCCTAGCCATGTACCGTTTGTGCATGTTATTTATCATAGATGGGATCATGTATTAGTTTGTATGACATGATGATTATTGTATCCTCTCTTGCCTCAATCTAAGGACTTGTCAGGTACCCAAGACCTGGAGGATTGAGCCAGGTATAGGGTTCATGAGTAATGACTATTCTGCAGGTTGGGAACCCTAGTGATAGAAGGGATAGTACGGCTGTATGTGAGGGATTTACATGGGAGTAATGGTGACATCACTATGCATATAATTAGTTTACTTTCTTCTATGGATGAGACTAGTAGGTTATTGCTATAAGCGATTGTGGAGGCAATAACAATTATGGATGAACTGCCCACATATAATTTATCTTGCTCTAACAATTACATGCATACTTTATCTTTATCTTTTATTCCCATCAAATGTTTTGCATAGCTACAGGTGAAACCGAATGCCCTAGGCCCTCTCTCTCCATCATCGACAACAACAAAAATATACAAACTCTTGGTTCGGTAAAAACACAAAAGGAATTCTAAAACTCCCATAGGTCTGTTAAAGTAACTTCACTATGCATCTACTTCCCGAGGATTCGATAACCTAGGTCTACTAGGGAAAAAGAGCTATGCTACATCTGTAATCCGGATAGAAGGTATCAATACTATATAAATCCTGTATATACTTGATTATACACCAGGAACGTATTCTACTTTGAATACCTGTAATACAGTCAGTGGCGCATATAGTAAAGTTATTTGTGGCATATAAACATTCTGTGGCGCATGGCGCGATATGTTCCACTAAAAACATTCTTGTGGCGCATAGGGAGAAATGCGCCACAGAAGTCTGAGAATTATGAGGCACATATCGATATGCCCCACAGAAATAAATATCAGTGGCGACGTAATAGTGGCGCATCACATAAGCGCTACAGAATGTGAAAACACGTGCGCTACTGATGAGGTATTTCCTAGTAGTGATATGTGATACGTTGTAAACGTATCTATAATTTTTGATGTTCCATGCTTATTTTATATCTACTTTCTTATGTTTTGTCCACACTTTGGAGTATTTTTACACATTTTCTGAAACTAGCCTATTAACAAGATGCAGTGCCAGTTGCATGTTTTCTGCTGTTTTTGGTTTTAGAAAAGCTAGTAAGGAAATATTCTCGTAATTGGACCGGACAAAAGCCCAAGTCAATATTTCACCAGAAGGAACATGGAGTCCGGAGGGGAGACGAAGAAGGGAACCAGGGCGGCCACACCCTAGGGTGGCGCGGCCAGCCCTATGCACTCCGCCAACTGGTGTGGGCCCCTGGTACTCCACCGACCTTGCCCCTTCGCTTATAAAGACCCCTCGGAACGAAAACCCTAAGGTGGATTATTAGTCATAGATGTAGTTGGATTACGTTCTATGTATAATGTTGTAATGCCCAATAAAATCTCATAGGAGTCAAGATGATTAGTATATGCATGTATGCTTTCTCGATGTTTGTCAATTGCCCCACTGTAATTTTTTCACCCAACATGTCATCTATCTTAAGGAGAATCACCACTAGTGAACTATGGACCCCGGTCCATTCTTTTACCATCAATCTACAACTATTTACTGTTTTCTGTTTACTTCCTGCAAGCTATTACTATCTTCCACGCAATACGTTTAATCCTTTGTTTTCAGCAAAATCGGTGAGATTGACAACTTCACTGTAAGTTGGGGGCAAAGTTCTATGGTTGTGTTCTGCAGGATTCCAAGTTGGAAACAACACCTTGGAGGTGTTTCCTTGCTCCTACTGGTTTGATAACTTTGGTTTCATAACCGAGGGAAAACTTGCTGCTGTGCTCATGATACCTTCCTCTTGGGGTTCCCCAATGAGCTCGAATATATTTCGAGCCATCAAGCTCTTTTTCTGGCGCCGTTACCCGGGAGTCAAGGACATCTTCACAAGGGGAGTCCCTCGTAACCAATCTCTTTACTTTGTTTTATTTGTTTTTCTTAGTTTATTTCTGCTTTGTTTGCTTGTTTCTTGATCAAAACACACACAAATTAGTTGCACTAGTTTGCTTTCTTTATTAAAAACACAAAAAAATGACTACTCTTGAAAACACTAAGTTGTGTGACTTCACTAGCACCAACAACAATGATTTCATGTGCACACCTATTGCTCCACCTGTTCCAGATGCTACTTTCTTTGAAATTAAACCTGCTTTGCTCAATCTTGTTATGAAAGAACAATTTTCTGGTGTTGGTACTAAAGATGCTGCTGCTCACCTTAATAACTTTGTTGAACTTTGTGAGATGCAAAAACATAGGGATATAGATGGAGATATTATTAAGCTTAAATTGTTTCCTTTCTCTTTGAGAGGGAAAGCTAAAGAATGGTTGATATCCCTAACTAGAAATAGTATTGATTCTTGGACTAAATGCAAAGATGCTTTTATTGGAAAATACTATCCTCCTGCTAAGATTATATCTATGAGAAGTGAAATAATGAAATTTAAACAATCTAATAATGAACATGTTGCTCAAGCTTGGGAAAG
The DNA here is from genome assembly GCA_910589775.1 of Avena eriantha. NCBI lineage: Eukaryota > Viridiplantae > Streptophyta > Magnoliopsida > Poales > Poaceae > Avena > Avena eriantha. The sequence continues at coordinate 312,213,136 of OU342743.1, forward strand.
AATGGAATCTTTGGTAAAGAATTGTCCCACTCATGGACTGACTGCTTGGATGGTTATCCAAACCTTTTATGCAGGATTGAATTATTCTTCAAGAAATCTGCTGGATTCTGCTATTAGAGGTACCTTTATGACCATTACTTTGGGTGCTACAACAAAGCTTCTCGATAATATGACGGTTAACTATTCTGAATGGCACACTGAGAGAGCTCCACAAGGTAGAAATTCTATTGAGGAAACCTCCTCCTTGAATGATAAAATTGATTTTATTATGGCTATGCTTGTTAATGGGAAAGCTCATATTGATCCAAATCATGTTCCCTTAGCCTCTTTGGTTGCTCAAGAAGAGCAAGTTGATGTGAACTTTATCAGAAATAATAATTTCAATGCCTACAGGAATAATTTTTTGTAATAATAATTATAGGCCATATCCTCCCAATAATGGTAATTCTTATGGAAATTCCTACAATAATAATAGAAGTGCAACCTCTGAACTTGAAGTCATGCTTAAAGATTTTATTAGTAAACAAATTTCTTTCAATAAAACTATTGAGGAAAAACTCTCTAATGCTGAAAGAAGTATAGCATCATTGTTTGAAGCACAATCTTCTTTGAATAAAATGGTTGCTAAACCTGAAACTATTGAAAATCCCTTTGCTGCTACTAATGTCATACAAGTTAGAATTGATGAAAATGTTAGACTATTAGCTAAATTGCATGCTAAGTGGGAAAGAGAAGATGAAATTGCTAGAAATAGTAGTATTTGTACTATCACTACAACTAATGTAGAAGCTAGTAAACCCAATGGAACCTTCTCTAATAAAAATGCAGAAATTCTTCAAAATATGGGAAACAATAGCTCTACTACTTTAGATGGTAATTATGATTTTGATCTTGATGGTTGCAATATATCTGAAGTAATTATGTTCCTACAAAAGCTTGCTAAAAGTCCTAATGCTAGTGCTATGAATATGGCCTTCACAAAACACACTACTGATGCTCTCATAAAAATTAAAGAAGAAAAGATGAAACATAAAGCTTCTATTCCTATGAAATTAGAAGATGGTTGAGAACCCATCATTAATATGAAAGTGAATGATTTTGATCTCAAAGCTTTATGTGATCTTGATAGTAGTGTTTCTATTATGCCTAGAAAGATTTGTGAAATGCTTGATTTGCCACCATTGGAAGATTGTTATTTAAATGTCCAACTTGATGATAATGCTAAAAAGAAACTCATGGGGAGTGTTAATGATGCTCTTATTATGGTTAACAATGCCTATGTCCCCGTTGATTTCTATGTTTTGGATGTTGAATACAATGCTTCTTATCCTATTATTTTGGGAAGACCTTTTCTTAGAACTGTTGGTGCCATTATTGATATGAAAGAAGGCACCATTAAATATCAATTCCCACTCAAGAAAGGTATAGAAAACTTCCCTAAGAAGAGAGAAGATTCCTTTTGCCTCTCCTATTAAAACAAAATTTGCTCTTAATGCTTCTTCATTTGAGAATACTTGGTTCTTTTCTTGCTTCTTATGCCTAGCTCAAAGGCGTTAAAGAAAAGCACTTATTGGGAGATAACCCAAATTTCGTTAGGAGTATTTTGTTGAGTCTTGGAAGTTATTGCTTCAGTAATAACCTCTCCTTATCATTTTTGTGTAGTTTTTGTGCCAAGAGTAACCTCTAATGAGAGAGAAGTAAGACTTGGGAAAGTTGTTGTCCCGAAACAGATTTTTGTGCTTCGATGTACAAATTCGTGAAAAAACTCTTTATGTCGGATTGAGATGTAATTGTTTGTGATTCTTCCCCAGGTTGTTATTCAACTTTCGTTAGATCAACACTTTTCGATTTGAGCAACAGAAGGTCTTCGAAAACATCGGTTTTTACCTGCTGGTCTGTTTTGACAGATTTCTGCCATTATTTGCATTTGCTTCTTAATCTCTTTCTCTTTGAGTTCTCTTTGATCACTTGAACTTTTTAAAGGAAGTGCTACAGTATATTGTGTTTAATGGAAGTTTTACTTGTGTTGAAACTAAACCTAAAGACTTATTATCTTGAGTACACTAATGTTGCTAATGAAGATTGTGTGAAGTTTTGTATGAAGGAAATTTTAAAGTGTAGGGAAGAGTAATGTAATAAGATGAAGTATGGACAAAAGCTCAAGCTTGGGGATGCCACCCGTGTCACCCCAAGAAATATTTAAGAAGTACAAGCTTCAAAGCTTGGGGATGCCCAAGGCATCCTCTTCTTCATCAATAAAATTCTCAAGTTTCTTCCAAACACTTTATTTTTATTGTTTTATATATAATTGTGTTGTTCTTGGAGTGTCTTCGTTTTGTTTTTTAGTTTTCATTTTCTTAGTTTGCTTGAATAAATTGGTTGGACCCCTCTCATTCATACATTAGTTTTCAAATAAGTTTATTTGGATTGGAAAAGAGTAGGAAAGTTCATGCTTAAGTGGTATAAAAGGAGCTTGTTTTTGATTGTGACTTAGACTTTATCATGTCATGCTTGATATTGTTTTGACTTTATGCTTAGTGATTATTTATGTAGAATGACTTGTTACAAACAATTGAGATTGCTTAATGTGCCTTGAAAGAATCATGCGTTGTTTTAGCATATAAAAGCATATTATTCTGGTATTCTCCTTTGACGCTTTATTTGGGTTGACTTAGCGCATGCTCACACCATGTTAAGACTATACCAAGTCACCATAGCCTCTGTGATCATTTAGTTTTCGACTTGTAATATCACTTTATGCTTTAATTAATGATGTTTTGTCGCTTTGCATGATTATGGCCATTATTGCTCTCTTAGTTGGTCGCTCCCAGTCTTTTTGCTAGCCCCATACAAAGTATGAGTTCCACACATGCATCCAACTCTAAATAAAACCAAGTTATTCCAAAGAGTCCACCATACCTACCTATTAGCATTTTCAATTCCAAGTATATTCATGTTTTTATCTACCTTCTGAATTAAACTTGTTATGTGAAAATTAGTGATTAAAGCTCTCACAAACTTGATGGCACACTTTACTTTTCTTGCACTTAATACGAAAAGACTAGAAAAAGGGCGCGCTTCTGGAAGGTCGCGGCGCATCGCTGCTGCTGCCTCCACATGGTGGGCGCAGAGTGCCTCACGTGTTGTCCCGGTCTTTCCTAATACGACGCGTGGTGGATGCGGAGAAGGCCGCAAGTCCTTTTCATTTTTTTGTAGATCTGAGCATGAAAATTGCGATAAATTTCAAACAGAGCGTCAAAATTGATATCCGTTTTCACATACGTGCTAGTCACGTCCAGATCTTTAAAACTAGATCTATTGTTGATATGTTTCGACGAACTGTTTTCTCGCACTGCCTTTGATGCGTAGGTTACACTGCCTTTTTGATCCAGTGCACGGTGTCTTCGATCGCAATGCACGGAACGATGTCCTGTCAGTGCACCGTCCGTGCACTGCCTTATTGTACTATGTTGCACTGCCTTCGGTTGTAGTGCACTGCGCGGTGTCCTGATAGTGCACCGCCCATGCTCTGCCTTATTGTACTGCATTGCACTGCCCTTGGTCGCAGTGCACTGCACAGTGTCCTGGCAGTGCACCGCCCGTGCACTGCCCTGTTGTACTGCGTTGCACTGCCTTCAGTCGTAGTGCACTGCGCGGTGTCCTGGCAGTGCACCTCCGGGGGAACTGCCTTGTTGTACTGCGTTGGAATGCCTTAAGTTGCAGTGGACAGCACGGTGTCCTGGCAGTCCACCGGCGGTGCATTGCCTTGTTGTACTCCATGGCACTGCCTTCGGTCGCAGTGCACTGCGCGGTGTGCTGGAAGTCCACGGCACGTGCACTGCGTTGTACTGCGTTACACTGCCTTCGATTGCAGTGCACTGCGCTCCCTTATTGTATTGCGTTGTACTGCCTTCGGTCGTAGTGCACTATGCGGTCATAGTACACAACGTGGTGTACTGACTGCCCACAGTGCTGAGCAATTTTTTCTGAGTCCAAGATGGTAGTGTAGTTGGACGATGGGCATGGGACAGTACTACGGGAACGAAAACAACGTGAATGGAGTGGTACTGCGCCAACACGTGGAGATTAACCAGACGCTTGCTGACATTCCTGCACACATTGTGCCTCGTGTCCGTGTGCTCTCCAGCACGTGCTCTTCTCCTAGTCCCTCTCCACTTAATAAACTTGAACCATTGTGCCCATCTATGTTGCATATGTGCTTGTGCTTTATAAGTTGTGAATTAGCAGAACCATGTTACCATGGGGAAAGCTTTCAACATTTCACTTTATTTGGTTGATATCATATTCTTTTGCTTATGGATCCTGCCGGTGTGAAATAAAAGGGGAGTTTGTAAGCTCATGGAGTTTGTATATGAGTGGAAACTTGCAGCATAACCACAATGACCAATCTGTGAAGCATCCTTAATAAAAATCTATGCAAATAGCAAATAAAAAGATCGCTGAGATGCTCATTGTCTGCTTGCCTTGTCATTTTGATATGGGAATGCTTCCGTATCATCGGGCAAGGGGTACCCGTTGGCGGTTCTCTATGATACACATGTACTTACAATTACAAGAACTTACTCGTGACTAAAGTTGAGTAGCATGAGGTTCGGTCTTCATAAGTAAGGGGCATGAGATTTCAACTTATAATTTGTCAAGCATATCCTCATATTTGTTCACTTTAACCTTAATCACCTAAAGATGCTTATGATAGGGGAAATGAGAGCTAAAATCTAATAAGTACCATAATTTTTGGAAGCTCTTTATGAAACTTGAATCCCTGCTTCCTTCTATGAAGGGCCTTTCTTTTACTTTTATGTTGAGTCTCCATCTTTTATCTTTATGCACTTATTGAGAGAGCATAGTGGTCATTCTTAGTTTAATGTGCATTGTCCCAAGACTTGTTGATTGATTCATCACTTTGATATTGCTTGTTCTTAAACTATTTGTATCTAGTCACCCTTATGAACTTTGAAGTTGTCCTATGCATTTATGTTTTGCTACAGTATGAGGGACAAGCTGAATACGATTCTCTTTATGTTTTCTATACGTGAAAAAACAAACGTCTTGCAAATCATTGTTATTCATGAATCTTTTGTTTGTACCTTTTCATGTTACAACATAGTTACTATGTCTTATTGTTATAACTATATCTTTCATGCTATATTACAATACTATGATCCCAGCTATCAATGTTTTACAAATTCCTTTACCAAGATTATGATGGTGCATGTCACCTCAAAAATTATTCTTTTTTATCACTCAACTACTCGAGGACGAGCAGGAGTTAAGCTTGGGGATGTTCATACGTTGTAAACATATCTATTATTTTTTATGTTCCATGCTTGTTTTATATCTACTTTCTTTTGTTTTGTCCACACTTTGGAGTATTTTTACACATTTTATGGAACTAACCTATTAACAAGATGCCACAGTGTCAGTTGCTTGTTTTCTGCTGTTTTTGGTTTCAGAAAAGCTAGTAAGGAAATATTCTCGGAATTGGATCGGAAAAAAGCCCAAGTCAATATTTCACAAGAAGGAACATGGAGTCCGAAGGGGAGACGAAGAGGGGAACCAGGGCGGCCACACCCTCGGATAGCGCGGCCATCCCTAGGCGCGCCGCCACCTGGTGTGGGCCCCCTGGTACTCCATCGACCTTGCCCATTCGCCTATAAAGACCCCTCGGGATGAAAACCCTAAGTACCCAATCAAGATTCCACGAAAGAGTCTGTAGCCGCCACCATCTCCATCCCTAGATCGGGAGGGATCTGAAGCTCTTCCCGGCACACTGCTGGAGGGGAGAGTTCACCCTGGAGGCCTTCTTCATCACCAAGCCTGCCTCCGGTGTGATGCATGAGTAGTTCATCTCTAGACTATAGGTCCATGTAGTAGATAGATGGTTGGTTCTCCTCCTTTGTGATACCATGTTTAGATCTTGTGAGCTCCGTTCATGATCAAGATCATCTATTTGTAATCCTACATGTTGTGTTTGTGGGGATCCGATGTATATTGAGATGCTATTTTAGATTGATTATTGATTCTATCATGTCTTTGTTATTTGTGATCTTGCATGCTCTCTGTTGTTAGTAGCTATCTTGGCCGAGTAGATGCTAGCAACTCCAAGAGGGAATATTTATGCTCGATAGTGGGTTCATGCCTCTAGGAATCTGGGGAAGTGACATAAATCTCAAAGGTACTATATGTGTTGTTGCTACTAGGGGGAAAATAGCAATCCTTTGTTCATAGAACAATCGTATTGTTTACTTTACACACTTTGCTTAATGCAATTATCGGTTGCTTGCAACTTACTGCTGGAGGGGGTTCGGATGATAACCTAAAGGTGGATTATTAGTCATAGATGTAGTTGGATTATGGTCTATGTATAATGTTGTAATGCCCAATCAAATCTCATAGGAGTCAAGATGATTAGTATATGCATGTATGCTTTCTCAGTGTCTGTCAATTGCCCCGCTGTAATTTGTTCACCCAACATGTCAACTATCTTAAGGAGAATCACCTCTAGTGAACTATGGTCCCCGGTCCATTCGTTTACCATCAATATACAAGCTATTTACTATTTTCTATTTACTTTCTGTAAGCAATTACTATCTTCCACACAATACGTTTATGAAGGGTTCCGCAGCAGAAAACAAAAAAAATCCTACGGTGGAACCTCGTAAACTGCCCAAGATATATCTATGTAGTAATTCGGTAACGACCGAGCGTATAGAATACATACCCTTGTAGATTGTACGCGGTTAACATTCCGAGGGGAACATGGTTGAAGTAGTCGAACCCGTAGCCGACCTGAAGGTCGAGAAGCTCCTCGCAGGTCACCCCTTGCTCCTTGTTCATCGTGCAGCAGCTCCGGCTCACGACATCCAAGGTGCCTCAAGCGAGGCCCCTCGTGGTTTCGTACACATACGATGTATGATGACGACCTCCTACTCCTTGATCCCTACCGGGAGTGCGGAAGTAGATCTCTGGCTTGGAATCCCTGCAGCACAACGGCGTGCTACAGGTGCGGTGTCTCTTGCTCAGACAGTCCTTACTTGGGACCATGCCAACGCATAGAGACGACAGAGAGAGGGAAGGAGAAAGTCAACCAAAGGACTTCTCCAAATATTGGTGTGTCTATTCCCACCCATGGACACCCCTTTATATAGGGGGAGGGGGTGTGCCCTCCCCTTTGGGTTTCCCATGTGGGACTAAACAAGGGAGAGAGGGGGAGGCGCATTGGCCTCATGGGCCAGCCGGCCAGGGATGGGCCCCATCCCACGCACAACCCTAGGCTGGCTGGGTGGGCCCCCTTGAGGCGTCTAGGCCTTGGCCCTTGGCCCTTCCCTCCTTTGGTTTTCCCTCATGGGCCCTTTTTCCCTAGGAAGTTTGGCCCATTAGTGGAATACCCCTTCAAATTAGATTTTAATATTATATTTAATATTAATTACATTAATTAACATATAAATACATATTACAAAATCCGACTTGACTCGAAACACCTTTCGGTTCCCTTTTGATTTCCTCCGAACGACTTCAGAACTTTCCCGGAACAATTCCGCTTCTCTCACGGAACTTTTCCAGTTTCCTTTTCTCTTTCATAGGGTGATTCCAACTTATAGAGGATCTCTATCTCATCATACCCTTAAGTGTATTTCCGCATGGCTTGGGAATGGCACAGACATGATCTCCATCAATGATCAATAGCGTGACCGGGATACCCATAATGACCCCTTGATACGTCCATTTTGCATCACTATTCTATGTCTTAATTCACTATTATTCATTGATATATTTCGTATTGAGAGGTGATACTTATGTTATTTCATCTGTTTTTGCATGGTTGATGACTTTTGGAGCATGGACCGCTGCAGTCAGGATTCTGATGGAAAAGGTGTTGTTTGGAGGCAAAATTCATGAAGATCATAAAATCCGGGAAAATATACGGAAAATCCTATTTTTCCAGAAGACGGAGTGGAGATGGGCCACAGGGGGCCCACACCACCCCCTGGCGCGGGCAGCCCTAGGCCGCGCCATGAGGTGGTGTGGCCACCCTGGCCCACTCCAGCCTCTCCCCTCTGGCGTATATCATCCTCCCGAAACCCTTAGACTCGGGGAGAGACTACAGAAAGATTCCGCCGCCTCTGAGGGACGAAAAACACCGAGAGAGAAAGATCTCTCCGGCAAACAGATTTCTGTCGGGGGAATTCCTTCCCGGAGAGGGGAGATCATCGCCATCAACACCACCATCAAGCTGGACTTCATCGGGATCATCATCATCATCATCACCACCATCATCACCATCTCCATATTGCTGTAACAATTGGTTGAATCTTGCTATAGTTCATAGGGGAAACTTTCCCGGTGTTGATTACTCTTTGTAGTTGATGCTATTGAGTGAACCATTGAATTATTGTTTATGTTCAAATTGTTATACATCATTATTCCATCTCTGATCATGATCCATATGATGTCTTGTGAGTAGTTAGTTTTGTTCTTGAGGACATGGGAGAAGTCTTGTTGTTAGTAGTGGAGTTGTGTTGAGAAAGATTCAATAGTTTGATATTTAAGTTGTGGTGTACTTCTTCTAGTGGTGTCATGTGAACGCGACTACATGACACTTCACCTATATGGGCCTAGGAGAATGCATTGTGTATTTGGCTACTAATCGTAGGGGTTGCCGGAGTGACAGAAACCTGAACCCGTGTTAGGAAACCATTGCACAAGGGACGTAAGGGTCTTAGAGTTTAAAGCTGTGGTTAGGTTTCTACCTTAATTACTTTCTTGTACTTACAGATGTTTGCAAGGGGTATATCAGAAGTATGTATTAGTCTTGGATGGGGCGGTACATTAGCACATGTTCACCCACACAACACTTAGCAAGCTAAAGAAGATTAATCAACTATATGAAGCAAAAGCACTTGACAGTCTTCCCATGTATCCTCGAGAACGTTTGGTCATCTTAAGTAATACAACCGGCTTGTCCTTTGCTGCATAAAGGATTGGGCCACTTGCTGCATTTGTTCCTACTGTCTTTTATTCACTCGTACTTTGTTTACTCGCTTTATCGAAAACCCCTAAAAATCCGTTTGCTAAGTATTTGCAGAGAATTCCTGATCCATACCACTAGCCAACACCTTCTGCTCCTCGTTGGTTTCGACACCTCTTACTTATCGAAAATACTGCGATACACCCCCTATACTTGTGGGTTATCAAGACTATTTTCGGGCGCCGTTGCCGGGGGGTGAAGCGCTATTGGAGAGTGGAACTTGTAAAGGAAACTTCTACTGTGAGTATTGTTTACTTCTGCTAGTTGCTTTATTTTTCTTATGGATAATTCGCTGAGTTTCTTATTTGGTAATGCTACTACCACTGCTAAGGTAGTAGATAAGCCACCACCTGCTGAGAATGATGTTTTCAAAATACCTACAAGAATTATTGATCGTGTTATGGATAACTATTATGTTGGGAATGGAATTGTCCATCCTGGTGATCATTTGCTCTTTATACACGAATTATGCGGGTTGTTCAAGTGTGCATGTATTACTACAGATCAAGTTAAGAAGAAGTTATTCTCATTATCACTAAAAGGAAGAGCCGAGGAATGGTATAAGCTGCTAAAGAATGGTCAAGCTCTGGAATGGGAGGAAATAGTGCCTCTCTTTTATTCAAAGTTTTATCCTCCTAGTGAGATTCATAAAGATCGGAATCAAATATACAACTTTTGGCCTCTTGATGGAGAGAGTACAGCTCAAGCTTGGGGGAGATTGAAGTTACTAATGCTCAAATGTCCCATTCATGAGCTCCCCAACAATATTATTATCAATAACTTTTATGCAAGGCTCCCTCTACATGATAAGGATTTATTGGATGCTTCTTATGCGGGATCATTCACTCACATGGGAAAAGAAGCTAAATGGGATCTTCTGGACCATATTCAAGACAATGCTGAATCTTGGGAGAATGAAAAAGGTAGAAAGTCAGGTATAAATTATGATTATGAATGCATTGAATCTTTTATGAGAACTGATGACTTTCAAAATATTAGGAATGTTTATGGTCTTGATTTGCAAGTTATTACGAATTGCTTTAGAGCTTTTGCTTCCTATATCGAAATTCCAGAAAGGGGATGGAATAAATACCATGCACCTTACAAATATATTGTTGACTATGTTCCTATTGGAAGTGCTGAGTATTGCATTATTGATCCCATCTTACCCGAACCTTATATCAAGAAGATTCCCTTCCCCGAAAAGGTAAAGGACCATCCTATGATAACTAATGTAATCACCAAAAGTGAAAAGAGAACTGTAAAACCTGATGAACAAATAAACATTGAACTTGTGGTAGCAATTGTGAAAGACCTTGTCACTAAAAGCATAGAAGATGGGCACATAGTCTTTTGTGAGGATGCTTCTAATATTGTTTCACATCCTAATAGAACTAAAAAGGCTAGTGTTCATGTGCTTTCTGTTAGAATTGGTGATCATTTCTATTATGGTTTATGTGATATTGGTGCAAGTTCCAGTGTTATTCCTTATGAGCTTTACAGAGAAATTATGCATGAAATCAGTCCCTGCGAATTGGAAGAGATTGATGTGGTTATTCACCTTGCTAATAGAGAGACCATCTCTCCAATTGGTATTGTACGAGACGTGGAAGTTCTTTGTGGTTATATTAAGTATCCTGCTGATTTTCTAGTACTTGGTTCAGCTGCTAGTAAAACTTATCCTATCATTTTTGGTAGACCCTTCTTGAGTACTTGTGGAGCTATTATTGATTGCAAGAGGGAGAAAATCTTGACTAAGTTTGATGGGGAATCTTATGAGTTTAATTTCTCGAAATTTGCTAAAGAACCTTGTGAAGAGGAAACCCATAATGAGGATTTTAGAGTTGAACAACTTGCTTCTATTTCTCTTGATCCTAACAATGCTTTGCAGCAATTTATGGAAGATCATGAAAGTGAAATCTTCATGGAAGAAAGGAATGAGATTGACAGGATTCTCTGTGATAAACCTAAGATGCTTAAGCATGACTTGCCTGTAGAAGACTTGGGTACCATGATGCCACCTAAAAAGGATCCGGTTTTCGATCTAAAACCTCTCCCTGGTGATCTTAAATATGCTTATATTGATGATAAAAAGATATATCCTATTATTATTAGCGCTAAACTTTCAGGGAAGGAAGAAGAAAGGTTATTGGAGGTTTTGAGGAAACACCGAGGAGCTATGGGCTATACTCTGGATGATTTAAAAGGGATTTCACCTATTATATGTCAGCATTCTATCAACATAGAACCAGATGCGAAGCCAGTAGTGGAGCACCAACGACGTTTAAATCCTAGGATGAAGGAAGTGGTAAGGAATGAGGTATTGAAACTCCTTGATGCTGGTATTATTTACCCTATTGCTGATAGTGAATGGGTTAGTCATGTTCATTGTGTTCCTAAAAAGGGAGGTATTACCGTTGTCCCTAATGATAATGATGAGCTTATTCCTCAAAGAATAATGGTAGGCTATAGGATGTGCATCAATTTTAGGAAGGTTAATAAAGTTACTAAGAAATATCACTACCCGCTTCCTTTTATTGATCAAATGTTGGAAAGGTTGTCTAAAAAGACCCATTTTTGTTTTCTTGATGGTTACACTGGTTTCTCTCAAATTGCTGTTAAACAACAAGATCAAGAAAAAACAACTTTTACTTGCCCTTACGGAACTTATGCTTATAGACGTATGCCTTTTGGTTTATGTAATGCTCCTACTACTTTTCAGAGGTGCATGTCTGCTATTTTTCATGGTTTTTGTGAGGAAATTGTAGAAGTGTTCATGGATGACTTTTGTGTCTATGGAACTTCTTTTGATAAATTGTCTGCACAACCTTGATAAAGTTTTGCAGAGATGTGAAGAAACTAATGTTGTTCTTAATTGGGAGAAATGCCACTTCATGGTTAATGAAGGGATTGTTCTTGGGCATAAAGTTTCTGAAAGAGGCATAGAAGTTGATAGAGCTAAGGTTGAGGCAATTGAGAAGATGCCATGTCCAAGAGACATCAAAGGTATTCGTAGTATCCTTGGTCATGCTGGTTTCTATAGGAGGTTTATTAAAGACTTTTCTAGGATATCAAAACCCCTCACTAATCTTCTTCAAAAAGATGTACCCTTCGTTTTTGATGATGATTGTAAGGAAGCTTTTGAAACTCTTAAGAAGGCTTTAACTACAGCCCCTATTGTTCAACCACCTGATTGGAGTTTACCCTTTGAAATAATGTGTGATGCTAGTGATTTTGCTGTAGGGGTTGTCCTAGGGCAACATATTGATAAAAAGTTAAACGTTATTCATTATGCTAGTAAGACTCTAGACGCTGCTCAAAGGAATTATGCTACTACTGAAAAGAATTTCTAGCTGTTGTTTTTGCTTGTGATAAGTTTAGGCCCTATATTGTAGACTCAAAAGTCACCATTCATACTGATCATGCTGCTATTAAATATCTTATGACAAAGAAGGACGCTAAGCCTAGGCTTATTAGATGGGTGCTGCTTTTACAAGAGTTTGATCTACATATAGTAGATAGGAAGGGTGCTGAAAACCCTGTAGCTGATAATTTATCTCGTTTGGAAAACATCTCTTTTGACCCTATGCCTGTTAATGATAGTTTCCCAAATGAAAAGTTAACTGCAGTAGGGGTGAGATCGCGAGGGAGCCCTTGGTACGCTGATTATGCTAAATTTATTGTCTCCAAGTATTTGCCTCCAACTTTTACAGCTCAACAAAGAAGGAGGTTCTTCTATGATTTGAGGCATTATTTTTGGGATGACCCACACTTATACAAAGAAGGAGTGGATGTTGGGCCACGCAGAGATAAACAAAACTTCTTCCCTAACGCGGAACTCCCAAGATCCAGCTCAGGTTATAGGCCACGAGATTACCGCTAGACATGCATATGCGGAAGTTGATGTAGCGCGTCGAAGCAGTGCCGAACGATCCCCGAACAGCCCTTGCGAATCCCATGAACTCCTTCGTCACATCCCCACGAGCTTCCTCATCTCCAGTGCCGCACGTGGAACGCCTCTATCGGTATCCACACATACACGAAGGAGCTTCGGACAGAGGAGTGCTAGATCCCGTCTAGCCCAAAATGGAAGTGGAGAAAGTGAAGGCTAGGTCAGGGACTATCCCTTGTCACTCCACTTAAATACACTCCTAGTTGGGATCAACTCTTGAGGCCCATCTAGGCTGTACTCCAATCTCCATATGGATCTAATCGACATGGGCTCCTTACCCTTAAGTGTGTGACCCTGTAGGTTCACGTACACCTGGACACGACATGAGCTACTCCTCCAAGTATCCCGTCATGGCTTTGAGTCTAACTCACTGTAGCACCCCAATTGTCTAACAATTGGAATGCTACTTGTCCTGGTAAGATATTGGCTACTCCATAGAGATTATTGTTGCATCATAATTATATCATGCTCATGTCATCATGCCACCTTGCATTTGAGCATCATATAAAATCCTTTTTCTTTTGGTTCTTCTCCCACACGCATTATTAATTGTATTTGCTTCTTGATATTATTTTTGGCTATTGATATATTGTCTAAATGCCCAAGCTGAGTTGGGGGCATATCTTTTATTTCCATTTCACCACCTTTCTCTCCCACCACCCTATAATTCCACCATCCCTTTAACAATGAGCTTGTCTTTCTTTTTCTTTGATATTTTAATTCTAGCTCATGTAGTTTGGGGTGGATTAAATCCTCTAAATTCTTTGCTTGGTTTTATTCCACTTCTTGGAAATGCATAAGATTAATGCCATCATATTATTATTGTTGTCACAAAATAATTAATGGTATTATTATGTTTGCATGGGCCATGCAAGCTTCTCCACCACCTTTTACTTCCATTGGTTTTTCTTGGTTTGAGTGGATCTTATCTTGGGAGATCATCTACCACTCCACCACCATCATAGTCTCACCATTTCTTTTTCCTCTTATTTCTATTTCTCCATGCATAAATCACATGAGAACCTCTCCACCTAATTCTTTTCTCCCTTTATCTTTATTACTTGTCTCTCTTCCACATGAGGTCATGCAAGCTCAAAGCCCCTTGGATCTTCTTGTGTTGGCCTCACACTCAAAAATTAAAATCTAAAACCTAATAAGACCTAACCTAACTAGTTCTCTCTCTCTCTAAATTTCTCCTAAACCCTCTCTCTCTCTAGCTTGGTCTCCATGCCAAGCCCCTCTCTCCCCCTGACCCACCACCTCAGCCACCCTCCTCCCTCTCTCCCTGGCCCACCCAGCTAACCCCAAACCCTAGCTAAACCTAACCCGAGGCCATGTCTAACCCTAGCCCGACCTACTCCCTCTCTCTCTTCTCTCTCCGGCCAAGCCAGCCCCACAAGCCACCACGCCGCCTGGTCCACCTACAGCCTCCCTGCCGCGCCGTCCAGCTCCAGGACCAGCCCCAGCCTGCTCGCCCACGTGCCCGGGAGAAAGGAGGAAAGGACCGAAGCCCCTTTTTCCATCTACCCCGCTTCCACCTGCCTCCCCTCTCTCCCTCTCACTTTCCCCTCCTCCATTGTAACTACCTCGGTGAATTACGCTCTTAGTTAATGCCTGGATGAACGAAAGTGGTTAAAATAGTACGGTGGGGCCCAGGGCCACTCACGGTAGACCTTTCGGCCGTCCTAACCACTTTCAGTCAACGGGACAAAAACGAGCGGCGTAATCGGCAGGCGAAGGGATCAAATACATACACAAATGAGTATGTATGCAAGCCACATACAACAGTACATCAGAGCCATTCCATCTAAAAGAAATAGAAATATTGCAACGCCATACGGCAAGATCCAAATGTCCTAGATAGATATAATAATTTAGGATAGCTCCTCATACATCACCCATCAGAGTATCAGGCGGAAGCGGAAAACAAGATCCGAGTACGGGTAAGAAGCAAATTGGCATAAGATGCCCCATAAATAAACACATCCCGCCCACAGATCACACGGATCCCCGTTCCCGGAATCTCTACACCGAATGATCGTTGCCAACATCATCTGACTCTTCCACCCAGTATCCATCTTGCGGGTACACCTGTTCATCTGAATCAAACAATTTATCGTGTGAGACCCTAGGGGTACTCAGCAAGTCTTTATGCCACTAAAGGGGACACAACCTGGGGTGTCGCAATTGCAGCAAAAGATAATACCTAACAATTCTATAGAGACTCGCTAACCTTCCGCCTAACCAAAGATAGACGGAAGTCCGTGAATTAAGAACAACAGTTATAACAGTATAATTATCAAATCCATCCTCCTCCTCGCTTACCAACGAGGAAGCGGACGAACAACCCCCATCATCCGTTGGCAGTTTTTATTAACCATTCCATGAGTATTGCACTTTTACTAGTCAAGTACTTAGTCAATTTGAAAGCGGTACTTTAGTTATACTTGACTATGATCGAGAAACTGTGCTCCAAGTCGTCCATAACCGCGGACACGGCTTTTAGAAAGATTTACCCTGCAGGGGTGCACGAATAGCAACACACACTCGATCAACCTCGGAAAAACCAAATCAAAACCCAACGAGGCATTCACGACAAAGCAATCACAGGATTCAGAAATATTTCAGGGGGCCACCCCATTAAGCTACCCGCAACGAAGTTGGCCGGCTCCGAGACGGACCCAAGGTTTGTGTGGACGGCGGTAAACGACTGGAAACCCGAAAATGTGACTGGGCTTGTCGATACAGCGAAAACGTGTCACGATCCAAAACAGTACAGGTGCTCCTCGCACAATCTTAAATAAAACAGTAACATGGCATAAGTACAAGATAGTAATAAAGCCCCAAACTAATTGTGGCCCCAAGAAATAAGAATGAATCAAGCTCTGGCTCAGGGGGGTCCATAGGCCTCCCGGATGTGGATAGTGCGAATAGTCAAGGAACAGGAATCAAGTACTCGGGGTCCTACGGGACACAAGTGAGCATGAAAAACCAAATAGCAGATATTGCTCACCGGTGCCTCTTTCATTAGTTATCCCATTACTACTCAGGTTATGTTGTTTAGGTACCTCATTATCCACCAGACACTCACATACCCTACTCATGCTTTTCTACGACTCGCATGGCTCAAACAACTCCTGTAGTAATGGCTCATGGGACCGGAACAGGCTTAGTGTGGTTTAAAAGTAAAGGCTATGCAATACTTGGGATTCAATTTAATGCAATCGCGACTCAATGATGCAAGAATAAGATAGAGGCAATAGGTACTGTATGTATGCAAGCATGTGGTAGTGCTTGCCTGGCAGCTCAGTTGAAGCGAGAGATGGATCTGGGTAATACTCCTGTGATTCCTGATAATTCTCCTGCTGGGCGTCTATTCGAAGAAGAACCAAACAAACAAGGGCCAACATAAATAAAGTGCGCAAGCATATAAATTGAAATGCAACAAGCAACCAAGCATGCCATGATGAATGATGCACCATTTACATGGCATTGAAGTAGCATGGCAAAGGTGAGGTGTGGATACAAGAAGTAAAGCATTTTATCATTTATTTGCCCAAGTTTTATTGTCTTAAACGGTTCAGATTTTAGATGACAACATGATGCATGCTTCAATTCAGAACAAGGATTGCATAAATAGAACGGGCTCGTCGCGCTGATCGATTTAGACATATTATTTGTCAAATTTGGAGTTATAAAACAAAAGTTATTAATTAATTAAGTAAAAAGGGCATTTTCTTGTAATTTTAATCAACTCGAAATTTAAAGTGTTCCAAAATATAATTTGAAGGGCATATTTGAATTCCTCACATTTTTCTGATTCCAAAACATATATTACATGTATTATTTGGGTTTGTATTTTGTAAATTATTTGAATCTGAAAAGAATTTGAATTTAAAATAATTTGGAAAAGATTTGAATTTAAACAGACTCAGCGAAAAACTTTTTTACACCCAGGCAATTCCAACCACAGGCACTGACAGGTGGGGTCACAGCGGACTGGGGCCACACGCGCGCGAAAACACGTTTTTCACGCGGGACTGGCTAGCCGCTGACGCTGACAGGCGGGACCAGCGGCGGAAGGCCCACGTGCCAGCGAAGCGGGAGACAGGGGCTGACAGGTGGGTCGCCGGCTGGACCGCGGGTTGCGGCCGGGAAAAGCCGAGGGGTTTCCTGCAAAGGTGCTAGCGCGGCTGACAGGTGGGGCTGAAAGGAGCGTGGGTTGCAGTAATCAAAAAGGGGAGGGGCTTTTTGCAAAACGACCACGGGCCCGGTACTGTTTATCGTTTTCCTCCGTCTGACGCGAATCCGGCGCACGGCGCGGGGCGGGGGTTCGATCCTGGGACGCGGGAGTCCGCGCTGAGGAGGCTAGCCAGTGCGGCGATGCGAGGGAAGCTGCTAGGAGGTGGCTCGGGCGCTAGGTAAGGTGTGCGCGGCACGAAAAAGCTTGCAGACTACGACGACGGCATGCACGGCGGGCGCTCGACAAAACGACCGGCGACGCAAGACCACGACGAAGAAGAGGAGGTTGTCCGGGAGAGGGAGGGGCTCACCGCGGGTCGCCTGGTGGTGCTGGATCGAGGAGTGGCGCGGCGGATCGTCGGCGAGGCTGGCGTACTGGCGGCTAGGGTTTCGCGAGGACGGCGAGGTACTGGCGCGTTGGGGAGCTTCTCGTCCTCGTCCGCGTGCACGGGGCGTCGCAGGAGAACGTCCTCGGCCTCCCAGGCCACCTCCAGGTCAAGCTCGCGGACAGGAACGACGGGGCGCGGTGGTACCTGGCGGCGACCGGCGGCGGCTGTTGGTGGATGGAGAGGGAGAAGAGGAAGGAGGAGGGCGCTCTGGGGCGGATCTGGCGAGGCCGGAGAGGCGGGAGGAGGAGGGGAAAGTGAGAGGGAGAGAGGGGAGGCAGGTGGAAGCGGGGTAGATGGAAAAAGGGGCTTCGGTCCTTTCCTCCTTTCTCCCGGGCACGTGGGCGAGCAGGCTGGGGCTGGTCCTGGAGCTGGACGGCGCGGCAGGGAGGCTGCAGGTGGACCAGGCGGCGTGGTGGCTTGTGGGGCTGGCTTGGCCGGAGAGAGAAGAGAGGGAGGGAGTAGGTCGGGCTAGGGTTAGACATGGCCTCGGGTTAGGTTTAGCTAGGGTTTGGGGTTAGCTGGGTGGGCCAGGGAGAGAGGGAGGAGGGTGGCTGAGGTGGTGGGTCAGGGGGAGAGAGGGGCTTGGCATGGAGACCAAGCTAGAGAGAGAGAGGGTTTAGGAGAAATTTAGAGAGAGAGAGAACTAGTTAGGTTAGGTCTTATTAGGTTTTAGATTTTAATTTTTGAGTGTGAGGCCAACACAAGAAGATCCAAGGGGCTTTGAGCTTGCATGACCTCATGTGGAAGAGAGACAAGTAATAAAGATAAAGGGAGAAAAGAATTAGGTGGAGAGGTTCTCATGTGATTTATGCATGGAGAAATAGAAATAAGAGGAAAAAGAAATGGTGAGACTATGATGGTGGTGGAGTGGTAGATGATCTCCCAAGATAAGATCCACTCAAACCAAGAAAAACCAATGGAAGTAAAAGGTGGTGGAGAAGCTTGCATGGCCCATGCAAACATAATAATACCATTAATTATTTTGTGACAACAATAATAATATGATGGCATTAATCTTATGCATTTCCAAGAAGTGGAATAAAACCAAGCAAAGAATTTAGAGGATTTAATCCACCCCAAACTACATGAGCTAGAATTAAAATATCAAAGAAAAAGAAAGACAAGCTCATTGTTAAAGGGATGGTGGAATTATAGGGTGGTGGGAGAGAAAGGTGGTGAAATGGAAATAAAAGATATGCCCCCAACTCAGCTTGGGCATTTAGACAATATATCAATAGCCAAAAATAATATCAAGAAGCAAATACAATTAATAATGCGTGTGGGAGAAGAACCAAAAGAAAAAGGATTTTATATGATGCTCAAATGCAAGGTGGCATGATGACATGAGCATGATATAATTATGATGCAACAATAATCTCTATGGAGTAGCCAATATCTTACCAGGACAAGTAGCATTCCAATTGTTAGACAATTGGGGTGCTACAACTCTCCCCCACTAAACAGGAATCTCGCCCCGAGATTCTAGGAAGAAGAAGACTCAAAGAGGGTAGGATACTTGGCACGGAGCTCATCTTCACGTTCCCAGGTGGCTTCATCAACGGAATGGTGCGACCACTGCACCTTGCAGAACTTGATGGACTTGTTGCGAGTCCTTCTTTCTGCGACTTCAAGAATTTTTGTGGGGTGTTCTTGATAAGACAGATATTCTTGGAGATTGATGAGTTCATGGTCCACGGTCCTCCCGGGATCCTTGAAGCACTTCTTGAGTTGAGAGATGTGAAAAACATCATGGACTTTGAGTTGTTCAGGAAGCTCAAGAGCATACGCAACTTCTCCTCTTCTTCCACGAATTTTGAAAGGACCGATGTATCTAGGAGCCAGCTTTCCTTTGATACCAAAGCGATGCGTGCCTCTCATGGGAGTGACACGAAGGTAAACGAGATCACCAGGGACATACTCCATGTCCGCGTGCTTTCTGTCATAATTGCTCTTCTGGCGACTTTGAGCAATCTTCAGATTTTCAAGAATGATGTGAACTTTCTCCTCCGCTTGAGTTACAATGTCGGGACCAAACAATATTCTTTCACCTGCGCCCGACCAACCAATCGGAGTTCTGCACTTGCGACCATAGAGAGCCTCAAATGGTGCCATCTTTAGACTTTTCTGGAAACTGTTGTTGTAAGAGAATTCAGCATAAGGAAGACATTCTTCCCACTTCATGCCGAAAGAGATAACGCAAGCACGGAGCATATCTTCTAGAATCTGATTGATCCTTTCAACTTGACCTTGCGACTGAGGGTGGTAAGCTGTGCTGAAGTTTAACTTTGTTCCCAAAGCATTTTGGAAACTTCCCCAGAACTTGGAAGTGAAGATGCTTCCACGGTCTGAACTGATCTCAAGAGGAACTCCATGCAGAGAGACAATTCTGTTGATATAGAGCTCACCCAACTGAATTGCAGAAATTGTTTCCTTGACTGGAAAGAAGTGAGCTACTTTGGAAAGCCTGTCAATGACAACAAAGATTGCATTGTTGCCTTTTTGCGACCTTGGAAAACCAGTAATGAAGTCCATCTCTACTTTCTCCCATTTCCATTCCGGAGGCTTCAATGGCTGTAGAAGACCGGAAGGTTTCTGATGGACAGCTTTAACTCTACGACAGACATCACACTCCGAGACATACTTGGCACAATATCGTTTCAAACCAGGCCACCAATATTGTGTTTTCAAGTCCATGTACATCTTAGTGCTGCCAGGGTGGATGGAAAGAACAGAATCATGCGCCTCCTTGAGAACTTGCTCCCTTAAACCCGGGTAGTTCGGAACAAACATCCGATGTTCAAAGAAAAGAGTGCCTTGGTCATCTACGTGGAAAGACTCATACTTCGGAAGTTGAATGTTGGAGATGATCTTTTTAGTGTAAGGATCCCCAAGCTGAATGGAACGGACCTTTTCTTCCAAGAGAGGTGTTGCTAGAAGGTTCAGAAGATAACCTTGATCCACAATTTCAAGGTTGAGCTTGCGGAATTCCTCGCACAAGAGAGGCTGTTGTTCTTCCACCATGAGGTTGTTGACATAAGCTTTTCGGCTGAGAGCATCTGCCATGACATTAGCTTTGCCCGGGGTGTAGTTGATGGTCAAATCGAAATCATTGATTGTTTCAATCCACCTCCTCTGACGAAGGTTGAGATCAGGCTGTGTGAAGATATACTTCAGACTCTTGTGATCAGAAAAGATCTCACAACGGTTGCCAAGCAAGTAATGCCTCCATACTTTCAAAGCAAAGACAACTGCTGCAAGTTCGAGGTCATGTGTAGGATAGTTGATCTCATGCGTCTTCAACTGACGAGATGCGTAAGCAACAACTTGCTTTTCTTGCATAAGGACCGCACCCAATCCTTGCAATGAAGCATCACAGAAAATCTGGAAAGGCTTTGATGTATCTGGAGGAACCAAGACTGGTGTGGAAGTGAGCTTCTCTTTGAGTGTTTCAAAGCTTGCTTGACATGCAGGAGTCCAAAGATATTTCTTGCCTTTCTTGAGGAGATCGGTAAGAGGCTTCGCAATCTTTGAGAAATTTTGAACGAAGCGACGGCAGTAACTGGCCAAACCAAGGAAACTTCGGACTTCTTTGACATTTATGGGTGGAAGCCAATCCATAATTGTCTTAATAGTTTCTGGGTTGACGGCAATGCCCTTGGCAGAGATAACATGACCAAGGTAGGTGACTTGAGGCAGCCAAAACTCACACTTGGAGAACTTTGCATACAGGCGGTTCTCACGAAGCTTGTTTAGGACACACCGAAGGTGTTCTTCATGTTCTTCTTTTGACTTAGAATAGACTAGGATGTCATCCAGATAGAACACAACGAACTTATCAAGATATTCCATGAAAACCGAGTTCATAAGCCTCGAGAAGGTGGCAGGTGCATTGGTTAGACCGAAAGACATGACCGTGTACTCATACAGGCCATAGCGAGTGGTGAAAGCTGTTTTGGGAACATCTTCCTTGCGGATCTTGATTTGATGGTAACCACTTCTCAAATCAAGCTTAGAGAATACCACAGCTCCAGCTAGCTGATCAAAGAGATCATTAATCCGCGGAAGGGGATATTTATTCTTGATTGTTTTAGCATTGAGTGCCCGATAGTCAACACAAAGTCTATCAGTCTTGTCTCGCTTCTTCACAAAGATGGTTGGACTACCCCAAGAAGAAGTACTGTGCTGAATGAAACCCAACTTCTCTTGTTCATCCAACTGACGCTTAAGTTCAGCCAACTCAGCAGGACCCATTTTATAAGGTCACTTGGAGATAGGAGCGGTACCAGGTTCAAGTTCAATGACAAACTCAACCTCACGATCCGGAGGCATACCTGGCAACTCTTCCGGAAAGACATCTGGAAACTCACAAACTACAGGAACACTCTGAATACCTTCCGTAGCATCATCATTCAGAGCCGCCAAAGAATAAAGCTGAATTGCAGGAGTCAGACTTGGAGAATAGACTATATGGCCTTCAGGAATTTTTAGAGAAACCGAACGTTCGGCACAATCAATCACAGCTGCATTTGCTGTCAACCAATCCATGCCCAAGATAACATCAATATCAGAATTGCCAAGAACAATTAAGGAAGCCGGAAACGAAGAACCACCAATCTCAATTTGATTGCCATGGCTGATATGAGCAGCCCTCATGTGTGACCCAGGAGATTGTACCACAAGACGGTGTAATAAAGGAACCATAGCCAGATCTTGCTCATGAGCAAACTTGTGAGAAACAAAAGAATGCGAAGCACCAGAATCAAACAAAACTCGTGCAGGAACTGAGTTAACAGGAAGCATACCCATCACAACTCCAGGAGCATGCTCAGCTTGAGCGGCGTTGACACAGTTGGCACGAGCAACCGTAGATCCCGACTTAGTGTTGATGTTGAGAGCCCGAGGTGGAGGTGCACGAATCATAGGAGCACTTGCCGCAGGTCTTGGAGGTGGTGGTGGAAGAGCTTTGTTGTTCATTGGACAATTCCATTGCTGATGCCCTGTGTTTCCACAAGTATAACAAGCACCAGGTGGACGTGGAGCAATGTAGCCAGGGACTCCGCCAGGCGCTCCAGGGTAGTTGTGGTTGTAGCCCCTGGGAGCCGCAGTGAAGGAGTTTGGTGGCCTTGGTGCGTAGCTTGAAGGTCTTGGTGGAGCAGGGAGCGACGGTGGGGTGTTAGGAACCCAGACACGACGCTTAGAAGGAGCTGTCATAGCAAAAGAGCTTGCTGTATCACGGCTGTGTTTCTTTGACTCCTCGAACACTTGCCTACTTGCTTCTTCCTGCAGAGCTGTGTGTTGAAGTTCCAGGAAAGATGCTGGCCTTGCATGAGTGATTGCATATTTGATGGAAGCAATGAGGCCTTGCCGAAACCTCTTTTGCTTCTTCTTGTCATCAGAGATCTCATCGCCACCATAACGAGACAGGTTCATGAAGTTTCTGATGTAGGTGTTGACATTGTCAGTGCCCTGCTTGAGGTTGAGAAACACTTCCTTCATCCTTTCCATGACAATTTCTGACAGATATTGCTCTTTGAAAGCAGCAGTGAATCGCTCCCAAGTAGGCTGAAACCCAGAAATCCGAAGCACTTAGTTCAGACCGTGGAAGCATCTTCACTTCCAAGTTCTGGGGAAGTTTCCAAAATGCTTTGGGAACAAAGTTAAACTTCAGCACAGCTTACCACCCTCAGTCGCAAGGTCAAGTTGAAAGGATCAATCAGATTCTAGAAGATATGCTCCGTGCTTGCGTTATCTCTTTCGGCATGAAGTGGGAAGAATGTCTTCCTTATGCTGAATTCTCTTACAACAACAGTTTCCAGAAAAGTCTAAAGATGGCACCATTTGAGGCTCTCTATGGTCGCAAGTGCAGAACTCCGATTGGTTGGTCGGGCGCAGGTGAAAGAATATTGTTTGGTCCCGACATTGTAACTCAAGCGGAGGAGAAAGTTCACATCATTCTTGAAAATCTGAAGATTGCTCAAAGTCGCCAGAAGAGCAATTATGACAGAAAGCACGCGGACATGGAGTATGTCCCTGGTGATCTCGTTTACCTTCGTGTCACTCCCATGAGAGGCACGCATCGCTTTGGTATCAAAGGAAAGCTGGCTCCTAGATACATCGGTCCTTTCAAAATTCGTGGAAGAAGAGGAGAAGTTGCGTATGCTCTTGAGCTTCCTGAACAACTCAAAGTCCATGATGTTTTTCACATCTCTCAACTCAAGAAGTGCTTCAAGGATCCCGGCAGGACCGTGGACCATGAACTCATCAATCTCCAAGAAGATCTGTCTTATCAAGAACACCCCACAAAAATTCTTGAAGTCGCAGAAAGAAGGACTCGCAACAAGTCCATCAAGTTCTGCAAGGTGCAGTGGTCGCACCATTCCGTTGATGAAGCCACCTGGGAACGTGAAGATGAGCTCCGTGCCAAGTATCCTACCCTCTTTGAGTCTTCTTCTTCCTAGAATCTCGGGGCGAGATTCCTGTTTAGTGGGGGAGAGTTGTAGCACCCCAATTGTCTAACAATTGGAATGCTACTTGTCCTGGTAAGATATTGGCTACTCCATAGAGATTATTGTTGCATCATAATTATATCATGCTCATGTCATCATGCCACCTTGCATTTGAGCATCATATAAAATCCTTTTTCTTTTGGTTCTTCTCCCACACGCATTATTAATTGTATTTGCTTCTTGATATTATTTTTGGCTATTGATATATTGTCTAAATGCCCAAGCTGAGTTGGGGGCATATCTTTTATTTCCATTTCACCACCTTTCTCTCCCACCACCCTATAATTCCACCATCCCTTTAACAATGAGCTTGTCTTTCTTTTTCTTTGATATTTTAATTCTAGCTCATGTAGTTTGGGGTGGATTAAATCCTCTAAATTCTTTGCTTGGTTTTATTCCACTTCTTGGAAATGCATAAGATTAATGCCATCATATTATTATTGTTGTCACAAAATAATTAATGGTATTATTATGTTTGCATGGGCCATGCAAGCTTCTCCACCACCTTTTACTTCCATTGGTTTTTCTTGGTTTGAGTGGATCTTATCTTGGGAGATCATCTACCACTCCACCACCATCATAGTCTCACCATTTCTTTTTCCTCTTATTTCTATTTCTCCATGCATAAATCACATGAGAACCTCTCCACCTAATTCTTTTCTCCCTTTATCTTTATTACTTGTCTCTCTTCCACATGAGGTCATGCAAGCTCAAAGCCCCTTGGATCTTCTTGTGTTGGCCTCACACTCAAAAATTAAAATCTAAAACCTAATAAGACCTAACCTAACTAGTTCTCTCTCTCTCTAAATTTCTCCTAAACCCTCTCTCTCTCTCTAGCTTGGTCTCCATGCCAAGCCCCTCTCTTCCCCTGACCCACCACCTCAGCCACCCTCCTCCCTCTCTCCCTGGCCCACCCAGCTAACCCCAAACCCTAGCTAAACCTAACCCGAGGCCATGTCTAACCCTAGCCCGACCTACTCCCTCCCTCTCTTCTCTCTCCGGCCAAGCCAGCCCCACAAGCCACCACGCCGCCTGGTCCACCTGCAGCCTCCCTGCCGCGCCGTCCAGCTCCAGGACCAGCCCCAGCCTGCTCGCCCACGTGCCCGGGAGAAAGGAGGAAAGGACCGAAGCCCCTTTTTCCATCTACCCCGCTTCCACCTGCCTCCCCTCTCTCCCTCTCACTTTCCCCTCCTCCTCCCGCCTCTCCGGCCTCGCCAGATCCGCCCCAGAGCGCCCTCCTCCTTCCTCTTCTCCCTCTCCATCCACCAACAGCCGCCGCCGGTCGCCGCCAGGTACCACCGCGCCCCGTCGTTCCTGTCCGCGAGCTTGACCTGGAGGTGGCCTGGGAGGCCGAGGACGTTCTCCTGCGACGCCCCGTGCACGCGGACGAGGACGAGAAGCTCCCCAACGCGCCAGTACCTCGCCGTCCTCGTGAAACCCTAGCCGCCAGTACGCCAGCCTCGCCGACGATCCGCCGCGCCACTCCTCGATCGAGCACCACCAGGCGACCCGCGGTGAGCCCCTCCCTCTCCCGGACAACCTCCTCTTCTTCGTCGTGGTCTTGCGTCGCCGGTCGTTTTGTCGAGCGCCCGCCGTGCATGCCGTCGTCGTAGTCTGCAAGCTTTTTCGTGCCGCGCACACCTTACCTAGCGCCCGAGCCACCTCCTAGCAGCTTCCCTCGCATCGCCGCACTGGCTAGCCTCCTCAGCGCGGACTCCCGCGTCCCAGGATCGAACCCCCGCCCCGCGCCGTGCGCCGGATTCGCGTCAGATGGAGGAAAACGATAAACAGTACCGGGCCCGTGGTCGTTTTGCAAAAAGCCCCTCCCCTTTTTGATTACTGCAACCCGCGCTCCTTTCAGCCCCACCTGTCAGCCGCGCTAGCACCTTTGCAGGAAACCCCTCGGCTTTTCCCGGCCGCAACCCGCGGTCCAGCCGGCGACCCACCTGTCAGCCCCTGTCTCCCGCTTCGCTGGCACGTGGGCCTTCCGCCGCTGGTCCCGCCTGTCAGCGTCAGCGGCTAGCCAGTCCCGCGTGAAAAACGTGTTTTCGCGCGCGTGTGGCCCCAGTCCGCTGTGACCCCACCTGTCAGTGCCTGTGGCTGGAATTGCCTGGGTGTAAAAATGTTTTTCGCTGAGTCTGTTTAAATTCAAATCTTTTCCAAATTATTTTAAATTCAAATTCTTTTCAGATTCAAATAATTTACAAAATACAAACCCAAATAATACATGTAATATATGTTTTGGAATCAGAAAAATGTGAGGAATTCAAATATGCCCTTCAAATTATATTTTGGAACACTTTAAATTTCGAGTTGATTAAAATTACAAGAAAATGCCCTTTTTACTTAATTAATTAATAACTTTTGTTTTATAACTCCAAATTTGACAAATAATATGTCTAAATCGATCAGCGCGACGAGCCCGTTCTATTTATGCAATCCTTGTTCTGAATTGAAGCATGCATCATGTTGTCATCTAAAATCTGAACCGTTTAAGACAATAAAACTTGGGCAAATAAATGATAAAATGCTTTACTTCTTGTATCCACACCTCACCTTTGCCATGCTACTTCAATGCCATGTAAATGGTGCATCATTCATCATGGCATGCTTGGTTGCTTGTTGCATTTCAATTTATATGCTTGCGCACTTTATTTATGTTGGCCCTTGTTTGTTTGGTTCTTCTTCGAATAGACGCCCAGCAGGAGAATTATCAGGAATCACAGGAGTATTACCCAGATCCATCTCTCGCTTCAACTGAGCTGCCAGGCAAGCACTACCACATGCTTGCATACATACAGTACCTATTGCCTCTATCTTATTCTTGCATCATTGAGTCGCGATTGCATTAAATTGAATCCCAAGTATTGCATAGCCTTTACTTTTAAACCACACTAAGCCTGTTCCGGTCCCATGAGCCATTACTACAGGAGTTGTTTGAGCCATGCGAGTCGTAGAAAAGCATGAGTAGGGTATGTGAGTGTCTGGTGGATAATGAGGTACCTAAACAACATAACCTGAGTAGTAATGGGATAACTAATGAAAGAGGCACCGGTGAGCAATATCTGCTATTTGGTTTTTCATGCTCACTTGTGTCCCGTAGGACCCCGAGTACTTGATTCCTGTTCCTTGACTATTCGCACTATCCACATCCGGGAGGCCTATGGACCCCCCTGAGCCAGAGCTTGATTCATTCTTATTTCTTGGGGCCACAATTAGTTTGGGGCTTTATTACTATCTTGTACTTATGCCATGTTACTGTTTTATTTAAGATTGTGCGAGGAGCACCTGTACTGTTTTGGATCGTGACACGTTTTCGCTGTATCCACAAGCCCAGTCACATTTTCGGGTTCCCAGTCGTTTACCGCCGTCCACACAAACCTTGGGTCCGTCTCGGAGCCGGCCAACTTCGTTGCGGGTAGCTTAATGGGGTGGCCCCCTGAAATATTTCTGAATCCTGTGATTGCTTTGTCGTGAATGCCTCGTTGGGTTTTGATTTGGTTTTTCCGAGGTTGATCGAGTGTGTGTTGCTATTCGTGCACCCCTGCAGGGTAAATCTTTCTGAAAGCCGTGTCCGCGGTTATGGACGACTTGGAGCACAGTTTCTCGATCATAGTCAAGTATAACTAAAGTACCGCTTTCAAATTGACTAAGTACTTGACTAGTAAAAGTGCAATACTCATGGAATGGTTAATAAAAACTGCCAACGGATGATGGGGGTTGTTCGTCCGCTTCCTCGTTGGTAAGCGAGGAGGAGGATGGATCTGATAATTATACTGTTATAACTGTTGTTCTTAATTCACGGACTTCCGTCTATCTTTGGTTAGGCGGAAGGTTAGCGAGTCTCTATAGAATTGTTAGGTATTATCTTTTGCTGCAATTGCGACACCCCAGGTTGTGTCCCCTTTAGTGGCATAAAGACTTGCTGAGTACCCCTAGGGTCTCACACGATAAATTGTTTGATTCAGATGAACAGGTGTACCCGCAAGATGGATACTGGGTGGAAGAGTCAGATGATGTTGGCAACGATCATTCGGTGTAGAGATTCCGGGAACGGGGATCCGTGTGATCTATGGGCGGGATGTGTTTATTTATGGGGCATCTTATGCCAATTTGCTTCTTACCCGTACTCGGATCTTGTTTTCCGCTTCCGCCTGATACTCTGATGGGTGATGTATGAGGAGCTATCCTAAATTATTATATCTATCTAGGACATTTGGATCTTGCCGTATGGCGTTGCAATATTTCTATTTCTTTTAGATGGAATGGCTCTGATGTACTGTTGTATGTGGCTTGCATACATACTCATTTGTGTATGTATTTGATCCCTTCGCCTGCCGATTACGCCGCTCGTTTTTGTCCCGTTGACTGAAAGTGGTTAGGACGGCCGAAAGGTCTACCTTGAGTGGCCCTGGGCCCCACCGTACTATTTTAACCACTTTCGTTCATCCAGGCATTAACTAAGAGCGTAATTCACCGAGGTAGTTACAATTGGTAATCCATAAATGTCAAAGAAGTCCGAAGTTTCCTTGGTTTGGCCAGTTACTGCCGTCGCTTCGTTCAAAATTTCTCAAAGATTGCGAAGCCTCTTACCGATCTCCTCAAGAAAGGCAAGAAATATCTTTGGACTCCTGCATGTCAAGCAAGCTTTGAAACACTCAAAGAGAAGCTCACTTCCACACCAGTCTTGGTTCCTCCAGATACATCAAAGCCTTTCCAGATTTTCTGTGATGCTTCATTGCAAGGATTGGGTGCAGTCCTTATGCAAGAAAAGCAAGTTGTTGCTTACGCATCTCATCAGTTGAAGACGCATGAGATCAACTATCCTACACATGACCTCGAACTCGCAGCAGTTGTCTTTGCTTTGAAAGTATGGAGGCATTACTTGCTTGGCAACCGTTGTGAGATCTTTTCTGATCACAAGAGTCTGAAGTATATCTTCACACAGCCTGATCTCAACCTTCGTCAGAGGAGGTGGATTGAAACAATCAATGATTTCGATTTGACCATCAACTACACCCCGGGCAAAGCTAATGTCATGGCAGATGCTCTCAGCCGAAAAGCTTATGTCAACAACCTCATGGTGGAAGAACAACAGCCTCTCTTGTGCGAGGAATTCCGCAAGCTCAACCTTGAAATTGTGGATCAAGGTTATCTTCTGAACCTTCTAGCAACACCTCTCTTGGAAGAAAAGGTCCATTCCATTCAGCTTGGGGATCCTTACACTAAAAAGATCATCTGCAACATTCAACTTCCGAAGTATGAGTCTTTCCACGTAGATGACCAAGGCACTCTTTTCTTTGAACATCGGATGTTTGTTCCGAACTACCCGGGTTTAAGGGAGCAAGTTCTCAAGGAGGCGCATGATTCTGTTCTTTCCATCCACCCTGGCAGCACTAAGATGTACATGGACTTGAAAACACAATATTGGTGGCCTGGTTTGAAACGATATTGTGCCAAGTATGTCTCGGAGTGTGATGTCTGTCGTAGAGTTAAAGCTGTCCATCAGAAACCTTCCGGTCTTCTACAGCCATTGAAGCCTCCGGAATGGAAATGGGAGAAAGTAGAGATGGACTTCATTACTGGTTTTCCAAGGTCGCAAAAAGGCAACAATGCAATCTTTGTTGTCATTGACAGGCTTTCCAAAGTAGCTCACTTCTTTCCAGTCAAGGAAACAATTTCTGCAATTCAGTTGGCTGAGCTCTATATCAACAGAAGTGTCTCTCTGTATGGAGTTCCTCTTGAGATCAGTTCAGACCGTGGAAGCATCTTCACTTCCAAGTTCTGGGGAAGTTTCCAAAATGCTTTGGGAACAAAGTTAAACTTCAGCACAGCTTACCACCCTCAGTCGCAAGGTCAAGTTGAAAGGATCAATCAGATTCTAGAAGATATGCTCCGTGCTTGCGTTATCTCTTTCGGCATGAAGTGGGAAGAATGTCTTCCTTATGCTGAATTCTCTTACAACAACAGTTTCCAGAAAAGTCTAAAGATGGCACCATTTGAGGCTCTCTATGGTCGCAAGTGCAGAACTCCGATTGGTTGGTCGGGCGCAGGTGAAAGAATATTGTTTGGTCCCGACATTGTAACTCAAGCGGAGGAGAAAGTTCACATCATTCTTGAAAATCTGAAGATTGCTCAAAGTCGCCAGAAGAGCAATTATGACAGAAAGCACGCGGACATGGAGTATGTCCCTGGTGATCTCGTTTACCTTCGTGTCACTCCCATGAGAGGCACGCATCGCTTTGGTATCAAAGGAAAGCTGGCTCCTAGATACATCGGTCCTTTCAAAATTCGTGGAAGAAGAGGAGAAGTTGCGTATGCTCTTGAGCTTCCTGAACAACTCAAAGTCCATGATGTTTTTCACATCTCTCAACTCAAGAAGTGCTTCAAGGATCCCGGCAGGACCGTGGACCATGAACTCATCAATCTCCAAGAAGATCTGTCTTATCAAGAACACCCCACAAAAATTCTTGAAGTCGCAGAAAGAAGGACTCGCAACAAGTCCATCAAGTTCTGCAAGGTGCAGTGGTCGCACCATTCCGTTGATGAAGCCACCTGGGAACGTGAAGATGAGCTCCGTGCCAAGTATCCTACCCTCTTTGAGTCTTCTTCTTCCTAGAATCTCGGGGCGAGATTCCTGTTTAGTGGGGGAGAGTTGTAGCACCCCAATTGTCTAACAATTGGAATGCTACTTGTCCTGGTAAGATATTGGCTACTCCATAGAGATTATTGTTGCATCATAATTATATCATGCTCATGTCATCATGCCACCTTGCATTTGAGCATCATATAAAATCCTTTTTCTTTTGGTTCTTCTCCCACACGCATTATTAATTGTATTTGCTTCTTGATATTATTTTTGGCTATTGATATATTGTCTAAATGCCCAAGCTGAGTTGGGGGCATATCTTTTATTTCCATTTCACCACCTTTCTCTCCCACCACCCTATAATTCCACCATCCCTTTAACAATGAGCTTGTCTTTCTTTTTCTTTGATATTTTAATTCTAGCTCATGTAGTTTGGGGTGGATTAAATCCTCTAAATTCTTTGCTTGGTTTTATTCCACTTCTTGGAAATGCATAAGATTAATGCCATCATATTATTATTGTTGTCACAAAATAATTAATGGTATTATTATGTTTGCATGGGCCATGCAAGCTTCTCCACCACCTTTTACTTCCATTGGTTTTTCTTGGTTTGAGTGGATCTTATCTTGGGAGATCATCTACCACTCCACCACCATCATAGTCTCACCATTTCTTTTTCCTCTTATTTCTATTTCTCCATGCATAAATCACATGAGAACCTCTCCACCTAATTCTTTTCTCCCTTTATCTTTATTACTTGTCTCTCTTCCACATGAGGTCATGCAAGCTCAAAGCCCCTTGGATCTTCTTGTGTTGGCCTCACACTCAAAAATTAAAATCTAAAACCTAATAAGACCTAACCTAACTAGTTCTCTCTCTCTCTAAATTTCTCCTAAACCCTCTCTCTCTCTCTAGCTTGGTCTCCATGCCAAGCCCCTCTCTCCCCCTGACCCACCACCTCAGCCACCCTCCTCCCTCTCTCCCTGGCCCACCCAGCTAACCCCAAACCCTAGCTAAACCTAACCCGAGGCCATGTCTAACCCTAGCCCGACCTACTCCCTCCCTCTCTTCTCTCTCCGGCCAAGCCAGCCCCACAAGCCACCACGCCGCCTGGTCCACCTGCAGCCTCCCTGCCGCGCCGTCCAGCTCCAGGACCAGCCCCAGCCTGCTCGCCCACGTGCCCGGGAGAAAGGAGGAAAGGACCGAAGCCCCTTTTTCCATCTACCCCGCTTCCACCTGCCTCCCCTCTCTCCCTCTCACTTTCCCCTCCTCCTCCCGCCTCTCCGGCCTCGCCAGATCCGCCCCAGAGCGCCCTCCTCCTTCCTATTCTCCCTCTCCATCCACCAACAGCCGCCGCCGGTCGCCGCCAGGTACCACCGCGCCCCGTCGTTCCTGTCCGCGAGCTTGACCTGGAGGTGGCCTGGGAGGCCGAGGACGTTCTCCTGCGACGCCCCGTGCACGCGGACGAGGACGAGAAGCTCCCCAACGCGCCAGTACCTCGCCGTCCTCGCGAAACCCTAGCCGCCAGTACGCCAGCCTCGCCGACGATCTGCCGCGCCACTCCTCGATCCAGCACCACCAGGCGACCCGCGGTGAGCCCCTCCCTCTCCCGGACAACCTCCTCTTCTTCGTCGTGGTCTTGCGTCGCCGGTCGTTTTGTCGAGCGCCCGCCGTGCATGCCGTCGTCGTAGTCTGCAAGCTTTTTCGTGCCGCGCACACCTTACCTAGCGCCCGAGCCACCTCCTAGCAGCTTCCCTCGCATCGCCGCACTGGCTAGCCTCCTCAGCGCGGACTCCCGCGTCCCAGGATCGAACCCCCGCCCCGCGCCGTGCGCCGGATTCGCGTCAGACGGAGGAAAACGATAAACAGTACCGGGCCCGTGGTCGTTTTGCAAAAAGCCCCTCCCCTTTTTGATTACTGCAACCCGCGCTCCTTTCAGCCCCACCTGTCAGCCGCGCTAGCACCTTTGCAGGAAACCCCTCGGCTTTTCCCGGCCGCAACCCGCGGTCCAGCCGGCGACCCACCTATCAGCCCCTGTCTCCCGCTTCGCTGGCACGTGGGCCTTCCGCCGCTGGTCCCGCCTGTCAGCGTCAGCGGCTAGCCAGTCCCGCGTGAAAAACGTGTTTTCGCGCGCGTGTGGCCCCAGTCCGCTGTGACCCCACCTGTCAGTGCCTGTGGCTGGAATTGCCTGGGTGTAAAAAAGTTTTTCGCTGAGTCTATTTAAATTCAAATCTTTTCCAAATTATTTTAAATTCAAATTCTTTTCAGATTCAAATAATTTACAAAATACAAACCCAAATAATACATGTAATATATGTTTTGGAATCAGAAAAATGTGAGGAATTCAAATATGCCCTTCAAATTATATTTTGGAACACTTTAAATTTCGAGTTGATTAAAATTACAAGAAAATGCCCTTTTTACTTAATTAATTAATAACTTTTGTTTTATAATTCCAAATTTGACAAATAATATGTCTAAATCGATCAGCGCGACGAGCCCGTTCTATTTATGCAATCCTTGTTCTGAATTGAAGCATGCATCATGTTGTCATCTAAAATCTGAACCGTTTAAGACAATAAAACTTGGGCAAATAAATGATAAAATGCTTTACTTCTTGTATCCACACCTCACCTTTGCCATGCTACTTCAATGCCATGTAAATGGTGCATCATTCATCATGGCATGCTTGGTTGCTTGTTTCATTTCAATTTATATGCTTGCGCACTTTATTTATGTTGGCCCTTGTTTGTTTGGTTCTTCTTCGAATAGACGCCCAGCAGGAGAATTATCAGGAATCACAGGAGTATTACCCAGATCCATCTCTCGCTTCAACTGAGCTGCCAGGCAAGCACTACCACATGCTTGCATACATACAGTACCTATTGCCTCTATCTTATTCTTGCATCATTGAGTCGCGATTGCATTAAATTGAATCCCAAGTATTGCATAGCCTTTACTTTTAAACCACACTAAGCCTGTTCCGGTCCCATGAGCCATTACTACAGGAGTTGTTTGAGCCATGCGAGTCGTAGAAAAGCATGAGTAGGGTATGTGAGTGTCTGGTGGATAATGAGGTACCTAAACAACATAACCTGAGTAGTAATGGGATAACTAATGAAAGAGGCACCGGTGAGCAATATCTGCTATTTGGTTTTTCATGCTCACTTGTGTCCCGTAGGACCCCGAGTACTTGATTCCTGTTCCTTGACTATTCGCACTATCCACATCCGGGAGGCCTATGGACCCCCCTGAGCCAGAGCTTGATTCATTCTTATTTCTTGGGGCCACAATTAGTTTGGGGCTTTATTACTATCTTGTACTTATGCCATGTTACTGTTTTATTTAAGATTGTGCGAGGAGCACCTGTACTGTTTTGGATCGTGACACGTTTTCGCTGTATCGACAAGCCCAGTCACATTTTCGGGTTCCCAGTCGTTTACCACCGTCCACACAAACCTTGGGTCCGTCTCGGAGCCGGCCAACTTCGTTGCGGGTAGCTTAATGGGGTGGCCCCCTGAAATATTTCTGAATCCTGTGATTGCTTTGTCGTGAATGCCTCGTTGGGTTTTGATTTGGTTTTTCCGAGGTTGATCGAGTGTGTGTTGCTATTCGTGCACCCCTGCAGGGTAAATCTTTCTGAAAGCCGTGTCCGCGGTTATGGACGACTTGGAGCACAGTTTCTCGATCATAGTCAAGTATAACTAAAGTACCGCTTTCAAATTGACTAAGTACTTGACTAGTAAAAGTGCAATACTCATGGAATGGTTAATAAAAACTGCCAACGGATGATGGGGGTTGTTCGTCCGCTTCCTCGTTGGTAAGCGAGGAGGAGGATGGATCTGATAATTATACTGTTATAACTGTTGTTCTTAATTCACGGACTTCCGTCTATCTTTGGTTAGGCGGAAGGTTAGCGAGTCTCTATAGAATTGTTAGGTATTATCTTTTGCTGCAATTGCGACACCCCAGGTTGTGTCCCCTTTAGTGGCATAAAGACTTGCTGAGTACCCCTAGGGTCTCACACGATAAATTGTTTGATTCAGATGAACAGGTGTACCCGCAAGATGGATACTGGGTGGAAGAGTCAGATGATGTCGGCAACGATCATTCGGTGTAGAGATTCCGGGAACGGGGATCCGTGTGATCTGTGGGCGGGATGTGTTTATTTATGGGGCATCTTATGCCAATTTGCTTCTTACCCGTACTCGGATCTTGTTTTCCGCTTCCGCCTGATACTCTGATGGGTGATGTATGAGGAGCTATCCTAAATTATTATATCTATCTAGGACATTTGGATCTTGCCGTATGGCGTTGCAATATTTCTATTTCTTTTAGATGGAATGGCTCTGATGTACTGTTGTATGTGGCTTGCATACATACTCATTTGTGTATGTATTTGATCCCTTCGCCTGCCGATTACGCCGCTCGTTTTTGTCCCGTTGACTGAAAGTGGTTAGGACGGCCGAAAGGTCTACCGTGAGTGGCCCTGGGCCCCACCGTACTATTTTAACCACTTTCGTTCATCCAGGCATTAACTAAGTGCCAGCCCCAGCCTGCTCGCCCACGTGCCCGGGAGAAAGGAGGAAAGGACCGAAGCCCCTTTTTCCATCTACCCCGCTTCCACCTGCCTCCCCTCTCTCCCTCTCACTTTCCCCTCCTCCTCCCGCCTCTCCGGCCTCGCCAGATCCGCCCCAGAGCGCCCTCCTCCTTCCTCTTCTCCCTCTCCATCCACCAACAGCCGCCGCCGGTCGCCGCCAGGTACCACCGCGCCCCGTCGTTCCTGTCCGCGAGCTTGACCTGGAGGTGGCCTGGGAGGCCGAGGACGTTCTCCTGCGACGCCCCGTGCACGCGGACGAGGACGAGAAGCTCCCCAACGCGCCAGTACCTCGCCGTCCTCGCGAAACCCTAGCCGCCAGTACGCCAGCCTCGCCGACGATCCGCCGCGCCACTCCTCGATCCAGCACCACCAGGCGACCCGCGGTGAGCCCCTCCCTCTCCCGGACAACCTCCTCTTCTTCGTCGTGGTCTTGCGTCGCCGGTCGTTTTGTCGAGCGCCCGCCGTGCATGCCGTCGTCGTAGTCTGCAAGCTTTTTCGTGCCGCGCACACCTTACCTAGCGCCCGAGCCACCTCCTAGCAGCTTCCCTCGCATCGCCGCACTGGCTAGCCTCCTCAGCGCGGACTCCCGCGTCCCAGGATCGAACCCCCGCCCCGCGCCGTTCGCCGGATTCGCGTCAGACGGAGGAAAACGATAAACA
The DNA here is from genome assembly GCA_910589775.1 of Avena eriantha. Classification (NCBI taxonomy): domain Eukaryota; kingdom Viridiplantae; phylum Streptophyta; class Magnoliopsida; order Poales; family Poaceae; genus Avena; species Avena eriantha. The sequence goes on from OU342743.1 coordinate 312,249,122, forward strand.
GTACCGGGCCCGTGGTCGTTTTGCAAAAAGCCCCTCCCCTTTTTGATTACTGCAACCCGCGCTCCTTTCAGCCCCACCTGTCAGCCGCGCTAGCACCTTTGCAGGAAACCCCTCGGCTTTTCCCGGCCGCAACCCGCGGTCCAGCCGGCGACCCACCTGTCAGCCCCTGTCTCCCGCTTCGCTGGCACGTGGGCCTTCCGCCGCTGGTCCCGCCTGTCAGCGTCAGCGGCTAGCCAGTCCCGCGTGAAAAACGTGTTTTCGCGCGCGTGTGGCCCCAGTCCGCTGTGACCCCACCTGTCAGTGCCTGTGGCTGGAATTGCCTGGGTGTAAAAATGTTTTTCGCTGAGTCTGTTTAAATTCAAATCTTTTCCAAATTATTTTAAATTCAAATTCTTTTCAGATTCAAATAATTTACAAAATACAAACCCAAATAATACATGTAATATATGTTTTGGAATCAGAAAAATGTGAGGAATTCAAATATGCCCTTCAAATTATATTTTGGAACACTTTAAATTTCGAGTTGATTAAAATTACAAGAAAATGCCCTTTTTACTTAATTAATTAATAACTTTTGTTTTATAACTCCAAATTTGACAAATAATATGTCTAAATCGATCAGCGCGACGAGCCCGTTCTATTTATGCAATCCTTGTTCTGAATTGAAGCATGCATCATGTTGTCATCTAAAATCTGAACCGTTTAAGACAATAAAACTTGGGCAAATAAATGATAAAATGCTTTACTTCTTGTATCCACACCTCACCTTTGCCATGCTACTTCAATGCCATGTAAATGGTGCATCATTCATCATGGCATGCTTGGTTGCTTGTTGCATTTCAATTTATATGCTTGCGCACTTTATTTATGTTGGCCCTTGTTTGTTTGGTTCTTCTTCGAATAGACGCCCAGCAGGAGAATTATCAGGAATCACAGGAGTATTACCCAGATCCATCTCTCGCTTCAACTGAGCTGCCAGGCAAGCACTACCACATGCTTGCATACATACAGTACCTATTGCCTCTATCTTATTCTTGCATCATTGAGTCGCGATTGCATTAAATTGAATCCCAAGTATTGCATAGCCTTTACTTTTAAACCACACTAAGCCTGTTCCGGTCCCATGAGCCATTACTACAGGAGTTGTTTGAACCATGCGAGTCGTAGAAAAGCATGAGTAGGGTATGTGAGTGTCTGGTGGATAATGAGGTACCTAAACAACATAACCTGAGTAGTAATGGGATAACTAATGAAAGAGGCACCGGTGAGCAATATCTGCTATTTGGTTTTTCATGCTCACTTGTGTCCCGTAGGACCCCGAGTACTTGATTCCTGTTCCTTGACTATTCGCACTATCCACATCCGGGAGGCCTATGGACCCCCCTGAGCCAGAGCTTGATTCATTCTTATTTCTTGGGGCCACAATTAGTTTGGGGCTTTATTACTATCTTGTACTTATGCCATGTTACTGTTTTATTTAAGATTGTGCGAGGAGCACCTGTACTGTTTTGGATCGTGACACGTTTTCGCTGTATCGACAAGCCCAGTCACATTTTCGGGTTCCCAGTCGTTTACCGCCGTCCACACAAACCTTGGGTCCGTCTCGGAGCCGGCCAACTTCGTTGCGGGTAGCTTAATGGGGTGGCCCCCTGAAATATTTCTGAATCCTGTGATTGCTTTGTCGTGAATGCCTCGTTGGGTTTTGATTTGGTTTTTCCGAGGTTGATCGAGTGTGTGTTGCTATTCGTGCACCCCTGCAGGGTAAATCTTTCTGAAAGCCGTGTCCGCGGTTATGGACGACTTGGAGCACAGTTTCTCGATCATAGTCAAGTATAACTAAAGTACCGCTTTCAAATTGACTAAGTACTTGACTAGTAAAAGTGCAATACTCATGGAATGGTTAATAAAAACTGCCAACGGATGATGGGGGTTGTTCGTCCGCTTCCTCGTTGGTAAGCGAGGAGGAGGATGGATCTGATAATTATACTGTTATAACTGTTGTTCTTAATTCACGGACTTCCGTCTATCTTTGGTTAGGCGGAAGGTTAGCGAGTCTCTATAGAATTGTTAGGTATTATCTTTTGCTGCAATTGCGACACCCCAGGTTGTGTCCCCTTTAGTGGCATAAAGACTTGCTGAGTACCCCTAGGGTCTCACACGATAAATTGTTTGATTCAGATGAACAGGTGTACCCGCAAGATGGATACTGGGTGGAAGAGTCAGATGATGTCGGCAACGATCATTCGGTGTAGAGATTCCGGGAACGGGGATCCGTGTGATCTGTGGGCGGGATGTGTTTATTTATGGGGCATCTTATGCCAATTTGCTTCTTACCCGTACTCGGATCTTGTTTTCCGCTTCCGCCTGATACTCTGATGGGTGATGTATGAGGAGCTATCCTAAATTATTATATCTATCTAGGACATTTGGATCTTGCCGTATGGCGTTGCAATATTTCTATTTCTTTTAGATGGAATGGCTCTGATGTACTGTTGTATGTGGCTTGCATACATACTCATTTGTGTATGTATTTGATCCCTTCGCCTGCCGATTACGCCGCTCGTTTTTGTCCCGTTGACTGAAAGTGGTTAGGACGGCCGAAAGGTCTACCGTGAGTGGCCCTGGGCCCCACCGTACTATTTTAACCACTTTCGTTCATCCAGGCATTAACTAAG